>JAAQRG010330235.1:5000-18418 GCA_011634625.1 Babylonia areolata | reverse complement strand
TCGTTTTGGGGGGTGTGCATGCTGGGTATGTTCTTGTTTCCATAACCCACCGAACGCTGACATGGATTACAGGATCTTTAACGTGCGTATTTGATCTTCTGCATGCATTTACACATGAAGGGGGTTCAGGCACTAGCAGGTCTGCACATATGTTGACCTGGGAGATCGTAAAAATCTCCACCCTTTACCCACCAGGCGCCGTCACCGTGATTCAAACCCGGGACCCTCAGATTGAAAGTCCAACGCTTTAACCACTTGGCTATTGCACCCATCTGTCCAGCCTGACAACTTGATGAACACTAAAGACAATCAAGTACATTATATCTGGACATACATTAATGATTGACCAGTCAGATATGTCAATGGATCAGATGAAGTACAATGGTTATGAATCAACACGACATAACCTTGCCAGAATCAAAACATTTTTAACTGACTAAAAAAAATCAATGTCCTAAAGAGATGTAGTCAAGGGGTGTGTTTACAAGCACAAATACTAAAATAACTCAGGTTCCATTATTTCAAACTAACAGATATCGTGAAATAACTCCCTTATTTTGATAATTTTGCTGTTGTTTTTAATACAACATGCATGTAAACTGTTCTAATCAAAACCAAAACATGTTTTTCCTTTCATTGTGCCCAGCACTGTCAAAATCAAATCACATACAGTTTCAGCAGTTTCAAAATTCAACTGATAACCTGGGAAGAGGGGGGCTGGGGTTGGGGGGGGGGCATAATGAAAATAACATTTAGGTTTGATGGGAAATAATCCCCTGCAGAAAAAAAGGTTTCAAAACATCTATAAAAAATACATCTGGTGTACATGAAAGACAGACTTTTTTTTGAGTGGCCATGTTGTAAACAATACTGTAGAATGTGCAGCTAGTTCTCATTCCATAAGTTCCAATACACAGAACGTGTAGGGAGAGAGGGTGGTGGGGCATAAACATGCGTGTGATCAACTACAGGGAGAAAACTCTCACACAATGAAATCGGGAAAGATCAAAACATCATGAGATAAAAAGAACACAAAATTTAGACTATGAAACTACAGTTGTATAAAACAACAAAATAAGACATAAACAAAGATTACAAATCCTTGACAAATGTTTACATATCCCCAATAGCAATACATGTAAAACGTTACTGCATAAAGTTCTTGTACTATCAAAGTCAAATACACCAGCAAGATCTAACTCGTCGGCAAGCAAGAAAATCTATAATTCAGTTGATATGCTTATGTCCGTGTGTATTCATTTCAATGGAATAAACAATGTAAATTTGTTACTGTTGTTGATGACTCAAGTGTGTGTGTTGCTATGTGTATGGCGGATGGGAGAAAGGGAGGGTGGGAGACTGGGGAGAGGGGCTGGGAACTGGGGTGATCATGTATTGTCAATTAACTGCTCTTAATTTCTGTTTAAACATTTATGGATATCATTCCCAGTGGTCTGTAACGAAATGTGTCATATTCAATCCAAGTATACTCCTGTGAGACTTTTGCAAGAAGCATCATATGTACATGGCATGAAATTCAAGCTGCCTTAAAGTGCTGAAATAAGAAATTGTATGTAATGAACTCAGTTTACAATTTCTTAATGTGATGCTTTTTTTAAATTGTGCTGAGAAATAATCTTGCAATTTGAGCTGCCTAGAGGTTTTAAGCAAATCAACATAATCATCATATAAGAAACCAAGCTGAAAAGTTTAACTGCGGATACCTGACTGGAATGGTGTAAAAATGTACTGACTTGTGTCATTTTTCATGTCAAAGATTTAAATCAGACATGCAGTGGTACATTTCTCCCATGTCTCAAATCAGACACCAGCATTTGCCTTCATTGGGCTACATCAGTCAGGACATATGTATAAATCACTTTTTAAAATTCTCTTTGAACCACATCTGCAGCTGTTTGTTATTCTCTTCACAACGCTGAACACACAGGGACGGAGGATGACAGTTAGAAATGAAGTACTGAGTGATCATATGTCTTCACAATTCACAATAATGTATCTTCCACTTTCTACATGATTAATTATTCAGTGCATCATACAACCAGAAGCGTCAATCCTGTAAAGAGAGGAGTGAGACCTATCATCTGCTACTGCATGCCCACAATGCCGCTGCATTTATACATTTGGGGCTAATTCTCATCTCCGCAGTCACTGACATCTTCATCGTTCACAATGGACTTCCATGAAGAAGTGAAGTAGAACTGTTTAGAACAAGTTCAAAATTAGTCTCAACTGCAATACAATTGCTATTCTGCAAATTTATCTCACAACAACTTAACTCTTTTCCTGATGAGGTGAAGCAGGTGTTAAAGCATATTCTGACTGCTTACAAAAATCAAGATGGATCAAACAACTAAATAAAACATCAAATGTTAGATTGATAGCAATACATAAGGTCTCTCTCTCTCTCTCTCTCTCTCTCTCTCTCTCTCTCTCTTAAACATATAGATTATTATTGAAGACAAAAGTTGGAGGGAGAGAAAGAGAAGAGAAGAGAAGAGAAGATCACTTTTCTGTGTTAATTTCACTTGAATCATTCATGTGTAGCATTCATGCTAGGGTTTTGTTGTTGTTTTTCCCTTGGTGTGTGTGTGTGTGTGTGTGTGTGTGTTAGTGTGTGTGTGTGCGTGTGTGTGTTACTTGCTTCCGTTCCGTACAGATGTGAGCGATGTTGTGCCTCTCAGTTTGACGCTGTGTTATACTCGTACATTATACATGTATCAAGTATTAAGTATAACTACATTTATATGCGTACATGTTTGTGTGTCTCTTAGAACATCGGCAGATGTGTAAGTCGGCCAAAGTGCTAATATCTTCACCGTTGGAAAATAAAGATTCATTCATTCATTCATTCATTCATTCTCTCTCTCTCTTCTCTTCTCTTTCTCTCCCTCCAACTTTTGTCTTCAATAATAATCTATATGTTTTGTGTGTCCACATGTCACATGAGTAGTAGTAATAAATTTTTTAACATCTTTTTACATGTGATACTTGGCTTGTACCTGCATTCTGTTGTGTTTGCACAATCATGTGTGTGTGTGTGTGTGTGTGTGTGTGTGTGTGTGTGTGTGTTGCATGCATGAGTGTTGTTAATACTCCTACTCAATCCTCTCAAACATGAAGGGGAAAATAATATTAATACAGCACTTAACACCTCAGCAATGTCTAAATAACACCACAGTAAAATCACACCAAAATGACTAAGTTCTACATCCTCTGAGTTACAGAACAAAATAACCCATCAGTTCTGGAAGACGTAAAAGTGTGTGGCAGTAAACTCCCCAGGATCCCCCAACTCTCCAATGGCAGTGTCCTCTGCTTCTTTCCTTGTGCTACCGCCAAATGTAGAACAGTTTCTCGTACTGTGCACACTGAAACGTAAATTATGCAAATTCACACGGATGAATCATAACAAGCAGAAATACAGGAATGCTTGCAATCACACACACACACACACACACACACACACACACACACACACACACACTATGTACTGAATTATAAATATGCACAAACAAGCTTTCATGCATGCACACAAATCTGCATCACATTCTTTCTCCCTTTTCCATAGCATTATGTCATCTGTTTGTCAGTCTTCTTCCCCAGGCACATTCTCTAAACTGCAGGTACTCTCAGAATATCAATATATGATCATCATCTGTACACATGCTCCTCAGACTGCAGCGATTTGCACTGGATTTAGTTTTGTATTTTTACTGCCTTCTTCATTTCACACTGGTGACTGGGGCTGTAGAATAAGGGGTGTGGAGGGGCGGGGAGGGGGGGGGCTGGAGAGGGAATGGGGAAGAGGGTTTCAAAGAGGTAACAGAGATGGTAGGTGGTCTGATTGTTTGAAACAAGGGAGACAAACATATATTAATTCATGTACTGTTTTTGCCAATGAGTTTCAACCAAAAATATGGCTATCAATAAATTTTATGTAAAAACACTTTAACCCTACTTTAACCCCATACATCATTCTTAAAAAGATATGTACAATATTTTTTTTTTTTTTAAACAACGTAAAAGTATACTAAAGATGGAATAGTATGCATGAATAAACAGTATATAAAACCACATAAAACATATTCCATTTTGACATCACTGTCTCACTTTCTATGTATATATATACATCTCTATAATCATAAGAAGTATGTGTCTTTTCAGGTATAGTATTTTAATTCATCAGCAATGGTAGTTCTCTCAAAAAGCATCCCCATACCAAATGGACATACAATGCATAAAAGAAAGGGAAAAAATTAATTTCATCAACATGGAATTGTGCTATCAGTTTGATGTGCAAAAAATTCAACTGCTCAACTTTTATCTTCAACAAAACAACATCTATTTCATTCATTTTTGTACATGTGTGTGTGTTGTGTAAGTGAATATGTGATTATGTACATCTGATTATCTTGTGTGTGTGTGTGTGTGTGTGTGTGTGTGTGTGTGCTGTTCATTATGCAAAAAAGGTAATTGTTTCTTCATGGTTGATTCTGTTTCTTGATGACTGCTGCTTCTCTTTTGAAACTTGTAATTTGTGGAGCACCATGAGTGATAGTTATCTGAATTTTCTGATTATTGTTGTTTCTTTATTGTTATATTCAGTTTGTGAAGGGCCTTGAGCCTCTCTGTGAGCAAACAGCCCATCAGAGGAGCACTTCATTATCATCGTTATGATTATGATTGTTATCAATATCATTACATTTTCACATGCATTCTTAAATATGACAGCTTAACGGTTTGCTAGCATATGAATATATGTGTGTATGCAGGTAGAACTGCATCGCATTGATACACAAGTTTAACGGTTTGCTAGCATATGAATATATGTGTGTATGCAGGTAGAACTGCATCATATTGATACACAAGTTTAACGGTTTGCTAGCTTATGAATATATGTGTGTATGCAGGTAGAACTGCATCACATTGATACACAAGTTTAACGGTTTGCTAGCTTATGAATATATGTGTGTATGCAGGTAGAACTGCATCACATTGATACACAATGGACTGACAATATTGCAGGATGGACAGGGAAACCATGGGATCAAAGTTACAATCAAAAAGAATACACCTGCCCAATATATGAATAACACAAAAAAGCTGTATCAAAATGAGTTAAACAGAGTAGCAAATCATATGAGCGAGAATGGTCTGCAAATATCAAGCGAAAAAACACACTTGATGCTTTTTAATAATGGATCAAGTCCAGCAACATTGCCTTCCTTTAAAATTTATGATAACACCCTGGAACATAAAAAAGTAGTTAAATTCCTTGGAGCGCACCTAACATCAAAATTAACTTGGAATCATCATATCATCATATTGATTACATTTTAACAAAGGCTAGGAAAACATTAAACTTCTTGAAAATAATATGCAAACAACCATGGAGCCAGGATGTATTCACTCTACTACACCTTTGCACATCACTGTTCGGTCAAAACTTATATATGCACAAGAAGTATACTTCAGAGCACCGAAATATTTACTGAAAAAAATCCAAGGCTACCCATCTAAGTGACTGTTTGCAGTTCACTTTAATCTATTTAGCACCTGGCACCAACCTACCTGTCCTGCAGAAGAAGAAGACACAATATCCTACCTATCTAAGTGACTGTTTGCAGTTCACTTTAATCTATTTAGCACCTGGCACCAACCTACCTGTCCTGCAGAAGAAGAAGACACAATATCCTACCTAAGTGACTGTTTGCAGTTCACTTTAATCTGCTATTTAGCACCTGGCACCAACCTACATGCACTACAGAAAACAGAAGACACACAATGTCCTACCAATCTGTGCACCAGTTTGCATTAAAATCTACTGTCCAGCGCCTGCAGCCAGCCTACCTGTCCTGCCGCTTGACCTCTGTGGGTGAAGGTGAGCAGCATGCGCAGGTGTCTCCTCCAGTCTTTGTGGCGGTAGATCTGGGCCCGACCCTGAAGGAGGTCGCCCGCCGTCACCCTCACCCCCTCGTCCAGCAGAAACAGGTTCTGCTTCCAGTGTGTCAGTCTGACCACAGCACGGGTTTGAGATGCGGGGGTATCAGGATAGACAAGGGACATGTGTGGAAATGGTTCGTTTCAGAAATATGTCTTACTGTCTGTCACTGGCTGTTTTGTTTTTTGTGCTTTTCATTTTGTGGCTTTGTGGGAGCAGCAAGACACCAGGGGAAATACTTTGTTTCAGAAATCTGTGTTATTTTCGTTGGTTGTTGTGTGTGTGTGTGTGTTTGGGGGTGGGGTGGGGGGGGGCATTGTTTGTTTGTTTTTGTTTTTGTTGTTGCTCAGGAAATGGAGGGAGAGGTTCCTGGAGACATCTAAAAATAAAACTAAGCTATAGAATTAAGAAACAATGAGGCAAGGAGATAAAATGATTAACAAATAGAATGTTTTACGAAATATCATATAAAATGACATAAACACACACATAAGTTGTTGGGGTTTTTTTTAAGAAAGAAAAATGTGGCGGAATAAACAGCATAACTGTGGACTGCCTTTTTTTATAATTAAATCTTCTTCATTTTTTTTTCATATATATATGGAGCTACAATGTTCTACTCCTCTTCTCAAAATCTGCAAATTATTCAACAAAGCTGTACGTAGTTGTTTGTGTTCTTGTGTGTTTTGAGTCTGAACGATATGTTACTGCAAAGCACTGTGAGAGGTTTGAAAGCGCTATGTAAATGTATTATTACTATTATCATTATCATCATCATCATCATTACTATCATTGTCATTATTCTTATCCTTCTTCTCATTACTATCATCATAACATCATCATCACCATCATTATCAAAACACACAAAGACACTCACTCATGGTCAGGGCCCGTGTTCAGACTGGTGGTAGCCACAACACCCCCCTCCCCCTCCCCCTCGCCCAGCCCGCAGAAGTCCACCTGGAACCAGGTGCAGAAGCCGTGCATGGTGCCGGACGTGTGCACCTGGAACTGGAAAGGGCAGATGATGTCCTCCAGCTGGGACACCTGCAGGGAGGCCAGGTCCAGCTGCAGCAGTGTGGCCTCCGGGGCCAGACAGGTGTCACGCTGCAGCTCGTAGCTGTGGAACGGCTTGGGGAGGAACTCACTCACCGCCAGCGACCTGCCAGGACACAGAGGTGACGTGCTACAAGAAGCTATCTACCTTCATACGAAGTGTCCTTCAAACAAGACATGCACATGTGGAGTGGGGTGATGGCCTAGAGGTAACACGTCCACCTAGGAAGTGAGAGAATCTGAGTGCGCTGGTTCGAATCAATGCTCAGCCGCCGATATTTTCTCCCCCTCCACTAGACCTTGAGTGGTGGTCTGGACGCTAGTCATTCGGATGAGACGATAAACCGAGGTCCTGTGTGCAGCATGCACTTAGCGCATGTAAAAGAACCCATGGCAACAAAAGGATTGTTCCTGGCAAAATTCTGTACAAAAATCCACTTCGACAGGAAAAACAAATATTAAAAAAAAAACTGCACGCAGGAAAAAATACAAAAAAATGGGTGGCGCAGTAGTGTAGCGATGCGGGAGAGCAGCCCAAATTTCACACAGGGAAATCTGCTGTGATAAAAAGAAATACAAACAGAAATACAAATACAAACAAATACATGCACACATGAACAAGACACATCTCACACAAACACACACATTCTGTGGAACGGCTTGTGCAGAAATTCACTCACTGCCAGCAACCTGCCGGGACATGGCAACGTGCAACAAGAAGCTATCTACCTTCATACAAAGTGTCCTTCAAACAAGACACACAAACACACACATGCACCACATGAACACACACATTCTGTGAAACGGCTTGTGCAGAAACTCATTCACCTCCAGAGACCTGTGAGTAAACGAAAGAAATGTGCTACAGCAACAACTTCCTCATGTCTTAGCCTTGCTATGTACCTTCCACCTAAGTATTTTTCAAACAAAACACACAAACACACACATGCACACACGAACACAAACATTCTGTGGAACGGCTTGTGCAGGAACTCACTCACCGCCAGAGACCTGCCAGTAACCGGAGGTGACGTTCTACAAGTACCATAGCTATCTACCTTCATTCAAAGTGTTTTTCAAACAACACATACACATGCCACATGAACACACACACTTTGTGGAACAGCTTGTGGAGAAACTCACTCACTGCCGGCGACCTGCCAGTAAACGGAGGTGATGTGCTACAAGAAGCAGCAACCAAGTGATTAAAGCACTGGGACTTTCAATCTCAGTAATGGCACCTGGCAGGTAAAGGGTGGAGATTTTTCCAATCTCCCAGGTCAACACTTGTACAGACCTGCTTGTGCCTGAGCCCCCTTCATGTGTACTCTCACACAGAAGATCAAATACACATATTAAAGATCCTGTAATCCATGTCAGCGTTCGGTGGGTTATGGAAACAAGTTATGATACCCAACCCCCAGAAACGGAGTATTGCTGCCTACATGGCAGGGTAGATAAAACAAATAAATGAAAATACACATAAAAAATGTAGTGTGTCTGACTGAATGACACAGGAAATGAATGATGAGCACCCAATGGCAGCCAACAGTCGGCTCTACCCAGGTTAGCAGCCTGTTGTGCAAATGACCCAGTGTTTGTAAAGAGCTTAGAGCTTGGTCTCCGACCGAGGACAGGCACTATATAAGTATCCATATCAATCAATCAATTCATACGAAGTGTTTTCAAACAAGACACACAAGCACACTCAAGCACACATGAACACACAAATTCTATGGAAGAGCTTTGAAGAGAAATTCATGGACAGCCAGTGACCTGCCAGGAAACAGTGACGTGCTACAAGGAGCTATGTACCTTCATTCAAAGTGTATTCACTACAAGGAGCTATGTACCTTCATTCAAAGTGTATTCAAACAAGAAACACAAACACACACACACATGAACAAACACATTCTGTGGAACAACTTGAGGAGAATATCAAGGACTGTCAGCAACCTGCGAGGAAATAATGACGTGCTACCGGAACAACTTTCTCTTCATCTTTGCCTTGCTGGGTACCTTCATACCAAGTATTTTTCAAACAAGATTCACAAACACACACATGCACACACACACATATCCACACACACACACACACACACGCACACACACACACACACACACACACACACGCACATGCACACACACATGCACACACACACACACACACATGCACACACACACACACACACACACACACACACACACACACACACACAATCATGTGGTGTAAATCATCTACCACAACAATTGAGTCTGCATTATCAGGAACAACCACCTGCAACTACCATTCAGTAATAATGTTCAGTCATGGCTAAGGTCCTGTAAATCCGGTACCAACAACCAAATGGACAGATGCCAACACAAAGACACCACCAACCAGCACAAGCAACAACTTAATTCCAACAACACAGTTTCATTTTCAAGATGGTATCAAAGCAAGCAGACTTTATCAATATTGGCTACACCACATCCATTGTAAAGAATTTTTTTTTAACTTTGAAAAAAAAAAAACACACACACACAAAAACCCACAGCTGCACTCACTTTAAGATGCAATCTGCCCTGTGCCAGGGAACTTGTCACGTGGCAATCAGGGACTGACTCTGCTCATTTGTTCAAACTGTGCACACGACACACACACACACACACACACACACGCACACACACACACACACACATATATATCAAGCTTCAGGCTTGCCACAGCTACCTGTATCAGACTGAATTTCTTTCATTTTGGTTTATTGGGAAGGGGAACTGGTGTAATGGCGGGGAATGTGAGGGGTAGTGGATGCAGAGGGAAGGGAGATTCGGCTGGCACTGACACATAAACATGCACACACACACACACACACACACACACACACACACACACACACACACACACACAAACATAACTATTCACACTTTAATTGTGCTCCTCTTCTTTTTCTACTTTTTTCAAATTATCAGCCAAGAAGCGAAGTGAGAGACCAGTGCCACATAAATGTGCACACACACACACACACACACACACACACACACACAGAGGGAGAGAAAGAGAAACACACACACACACACACACACACACACACACACACATAAACACACACAGGGAGAGAAAGAGAAACACACACACACACACACACACACACACACGTAACTATTCATACCTTAACCACGCTCCTCTTCTTTTTTTTCCCCCTTTTTTTTTCTTTTCCACTCAAGAATCAAACTGAAAGACCTCTGCCACATATATGTGCACACACACACACACACACATGTACACAAACACACACACACACACACACACACACGTACACTCACCCATAACTATTTATACCTTAACCACGCTCCTCTTCTTAAACTTTTCTTCTTCTTCTTTTTTCAGATCATCACTCAAGCAGCTAAGTGACAGACCAGTGCCACACCTACTCACCAGCAGCAGCGTGCCCATCCACTCTGAGATGATGAGATCCACGGGGGTCTCCAGAGAGAGATCCTCCACGTAGCTGTGTCTGACGCTGATCACATCCGACAGTCCGTTGCTGTCCACCACGCCCTGCGTGTAGTCTGCCATGTCGCTGGCTTCCACCGCATACACCTGCCATTTCAGGTTCAATTCCAGTTTCAATTCCCTCCAGGAGGTGTCACATCGTTCGGACCATTCTATGTATGCTGCACAACATCTGCTAGGCAGATGCCTGACCAGCAGCGTAACCTAACATGCGTAGTCAGGCCTTGAGTGCATGCATATAATATAGTTGTGTACCTATCAGAGAGGATTGCTTCTATAGAATTTTGCCATAGAGACAACAGTCTCATCACCCTGGATTCTTTTTCAGTGCGCCAAGTGCGTGTTGCACATGGGACCTCGGTTTATCGCCTCATCCAAACAGACGCTCAGTTTGATTTTCCAGTCAAACATGAGAGAAAGGGTGGGAGTGGGATTCGAGCCCACACCCTAACAGACTCGCTGTATTGGCAAATGAGCCTGTTAACCATACTGCCACCTTCCTCCTTAGGTCAGTTAACTCACAATGTCCACTTCTGGTCGCTGTTCTTTGTACTGGCTAAAAGAGCTTTTTCAGATAAGAATTTTGACAAGAACTTGTAAATGACAGTGATCACTGATTACACTGTGCCATCTCATGTAACAATCACATACAAACTTAAAAATGATTAAATCTCACACCAAACTGATGAAATTATTACACATGCTGTAATTCTATTTCACTGTCTCAACATAAATGCATAACCAGCAGCAGCTCAATCACAACAGACACATGAAATAAATAATCAATATTGTATGTGACCTACAAAAACACTGTAAATCATCTGGATTTTAATTGAAACAGCACAACAAAGTTTATGTGTTTCAAAGGGGCATAACACCGTTGGGGTCTTAGGAGCACACACACACACACACACATGCACACACACACACACACACACACACACACACACAGAAGCAGGCAAAACCAAACATGCAGTACCTGTTTCGGCTGCCCGTACTTTGCACACATCAGACTCAGAATTCCAGTTCCACATCCAACATCCAGAATGACCTGAAGGAAAAAAAATGTTCATGTGGACCTGTAAATAACTGAAAGAAAGGAAGAAAGAGACAGAAAAGAAGAAAAAAAAATGAAACAATAAACTAGAAAACACTAGAAGAAAGAATAAAAGAAAGAAACAAACAAAAAACAAAGAAAAGAAGAGTTCATAAAACCCAGGTGTTTCTTTTTTTTCTTTTTGGTTTGTTTGTTGTTGTTGTTGTTTTACTCACACATGTCAACAAAACTGATGCCAGTCTGTGTACTGAGCACTAAAGCAGGTGGCCAAGACTTCAATCAGATATACAGTGTTACAATTACCTGTTCCCTGTCAGCATACAGCCAATGACCATTACACACATACATTCACACACACACATGCACATGCATATACAGACACACAGACACACACACACACAGACACACACACACACACAGACACAGGCACACACACAGACACACACACACATGCACATGCATATACAGACACACAGACATACAGACACACACACACACACATAGACACACACACACACACACATGCACACACATGCACACGCACAGACACAGACACAGACACACACACACACACACACACACACACACACACACGCGCGCTTAACTTTTTTTTTTGAATGCCAGTCCGGCACTCTGCACAAAACATTTGAGTGCCTAATTGTGGTTTTGGGTGCCAGCATAATAAAATGAAATAAAATCTTCCTTCGTTTCAACGGTGTGCCAAGGAAAGTCTTCCTGCCAGGCTTCATTGTACACATGCCAGCGCTTTGATTCGTACTCCTGCTGTTTGTTTCTTTTTGTCATCCTGAGCTTTTGTCTCTGTTTCCGGAGCCTTTCTTTTAACATTGAAGATGGGAAACATTGTTCATCACTAACACGCCATGAATGTCAACATCCAATCGCGTACACGCAAAGATGCCGCTCCATGAATTGAGCTCCAGCAGACGACACTTATTCTTTCACCTCTATCGATCTTTGAGTGCCAACTGGGCACTCTCAACGGAAAATTTGTGTGCCAGAGTTAACTTTTCGTAGCATTTGCACCCAGGCACTCACTGAATTCGAACCCTGCACACACACACACACACACACACACACACAAATACATACACACACACACAAAAAAAAAGAAACTTCTAAACAAAACAACTTATAACACATCATCCTGGCATTCACGTAACAATACAAAAGGCCCTCACCCCTACCCCACCCCCTAAAAAAATATCATATATATATATATATCACAGGCAGCCAGACAACAGAAAATCTGCTGCAATCCTGCCCGCTCTGAGAGAAAACCTGGCCCAACCCAATCCCAGCAGCCTGGAAGCTCTAAGGAGGACTGGAGGACCTACGACATACTGCCGTCTTTGTCGAGGAGATGGGGGAATCCATTTGATAAATGACAAACGAGACAACAACAACAACAAAGGCAGAGTTGGAAATGTTCCCTGTCAAGGACAGAATGACACCAAAGGACAGACCTTGTCCTTGAGCCAGGCAGCATTGTCCTTGATGGCACGCTGGTATGCGAGGGTCCTGGGCTGGTCACTCAGCATTTCATGATGCAGTTTCTGCAAACACCAAACATTTAGTACAGACACTGTACCATCTTCCTTGTTGTTGTTCACTGGTTTGTTTGTTCCGAGTTTGAATGAAGCAGTATTGTTTTAAGCGTGCACAGTTCTTTGACTGTTCTTGATTTCATGGACAGTTTCAGTGAATAATAGAGAGAGAGATGTGTGGCTTTTTGGTTGCTCTAATGTGTGTGTGTGTGTGTTCAGGTTCCCTGTTTAAGGATATATGGGATAAGTGAAAAATCATCAGAGAAATGACAAAAACAA
>JAAQRG010330231.1:0-18439 GCA_011634625.1 Babylonia areolata | reverse complement strand
TTACCATTGCACTTGTGTCTTATAAACCTTACGGTTTCATGACAATAAAATCTATTCTATTCTATTCTATTCTATTCGTACCAACTCACCCACCCGCACACTCGCGCGTGTGGACGTGCAAACACCCGTCACCACCTCTCCCCCCTCGTCCCCCCCGCTCCCCCTCCTATAGAAATGATAATATTAAGTAATGCAGTTATTTCATATATTTCGGTTGACAGTACAATCAGAACGAAAGGCAAAAAAGGGGTGTTTTGAAAGGGGAGAAAACTAAGGGGGGGGGGAGGGGTTGGTGTTGTTGAAATACACCGAAAAGCTTTACCTCCCTCTTGAGATTGTTTTTGATATATTCCATTGACCTGTTGAACCAGTTCAGTCGTGAAGCACATAAACAAGAAAACGTAGCACTGGAAGAAACAATCCTGTTCCATTCCTATCATGTTTTCGTCTTCCTGGTAGCACTACGATTTTATTTGTGTTTGAGAAAACACGGAAATTTCCTTTACTTATAAAAATAACATAAGAATGATTAAAATATGAGACATGTTCATCAGCCCAGTACAAGACATTTTTCATCCACTCACATGTATAGCTTTGCATGTTTTCTATTTGATCCGTTAGAAATAACCTCAAGCTGGTTTAGTTGTAGCAACCCAATATTCGCAAAACTCTTTTTTTTTCTTTTTTTTGTTGTTTTTTTTGTCTGCTATACCGTTTTGTATATATAAATAATTTAAAAAAAATAATAATAATAATGATATCAGTTTGAAAGATGTATTCGTTCAAACAAAGCGTGAATCAGGTTAGTAACAGTCAAGTGTCATAAAATTATCTACAAATACTTGACACCCGCCATGACACCTGCAAATTTCAGAGAATCCATTCATTATTCAACTGCCTCATTGAAATGTCATTCATTAGATATCTTTGCTGAAGTAGAAAGGGTTTGACGGTATGATTTGTTTAGACAAGAGAGAATACATATGTAAAGACTGTAGCAACAGTGATTGCTCCTCGTCACTATCCTCCAGTCCCAAGAATGGGGTGGGAAAAAAATGAAGCGTTGTCGTTGTTGTTGTTTGTTGTTGTTGTTGATTTATTGGTTTGGTTTTTGACTCACTTGTGTAAACAAAGTGAGTCTATGTTTTAACCCGGTGTTCGGTTGTCTGCGTGTGTGTGTGTGTGTGTGTGTGTGTGGTAAACTTTAACATTGCCATTTTCTCTGCATATGCTTTGTCAGTTGACTCCAAATTTGGAATAAAAATAGGAAAAATTCAGTTCTTTCCAGTCATCTTGTTTAAAACAATATTGCACCTCTGGGATGGGCACAAAAAAATAAAAAATAAACCAAAGTATATGCAAACTGAATTTACTGTTTGTTTGGGTTTTTTTTAATTCTCTAAACTTGGCACTTTGATCTGATATTCTGACACAACAACAAGAGCAGTCATTTTTATCATTTTTTGTTCAAACGGGAACTTCTTTTACTAAGCATGGAAGTTATATTTATTTTGCATGTCTCTGGTGCAGATAGTAAAAAAGGGAAATTAATCTGTAATTAATGCTAGGGGTTTTTCGTTTAATGCTTGGTTTTTGTTGTTGTTGTTGTTTGTTTTTTTGTTGTTGTTGTTGCTTTTTGTTGGTTGGTTGGTTGGTTTTTTGGTTTGTGTTTTGTCCATTCTGATCCCCTTCACTGAAGCTTCTTACGTCATTCACCTCACCAGCTTTTTGTTTTCGAATAGGAGATACTTGGACTAGAATACAGAGCACAGAAGAATGAAGCTTGACGCACGTATATATTACTTCTGCTACTGCTATTACTGCTGCTGTTGCTACTACTACTGCTACGACCACTGCTACTACTACTACTAAATCAAACACTGGTGGAACCAGTTCAGAAACATATATACAGAATGCACATGTGCAGAACGTATGAGTACATTTTTATATGTATACTAGAGAGGGAGAGAGAATTTCATCGCCATCTGTCATAACACAGGTGTGACCGCTCTGTTATGTCACTATTGCGACATTCCATCTTGTTCTTCCTTCGGATCCGAAGACGACCACGACTTCAAAGGCAGATGGACTTGCGACTGGTCCGGAGGTGACTGGTGAGGCCAATCCGGTCCCGGAAAGCTTGCCCACGTGTGGGACATGAAGTGGAGGTAGCTCGTGCTTTGCGCGCGGCACGTTTCCTCTGAGACATCAGATAGAATTGTGACATAACAACATGGATCAACATGCGTTTGTCTGTGTGCTTTTGGAAAGAACATTGACTAACCTGCTCGTTCTTTGCACTACATCATCAATCATTTCATGTGAGGTTCCTGAAGTTTCTGGAGCCGTTAGCAGAGCATTAGAGCTGGATGATCTGTGTTTGCTGTGAATAGGAACTGAACGAGATTGACCAGTCCCTAGCCTTTTCTGCCAAACTGTACTTGAGCTGGACAGACCACCGTCTAACCTGGAACAAAGCATCCTACAATAACACCGAGTACTTCGCCTACCCGCAAAAGTACGTCTGGGTACCTGACGTCACCATCTCCAACTCTGTGGAAAACCTGAATGAACTCGGCTTCGATCGTCAGTATTTATAGTGAGTTCTCACCTCAGTCCGTCTGTCCTTTGTCTGTTTCTCAGTCTTTCCTTGTCTCTCTTCTCTCTTCTACATCTTCTCTGCCTGTCTGTGCCACCGTATGTATGTCTCTGTCTGTCTGTCTGTCTGTCTGTCTCTCTCTCTCTCTCTCTCTCTCTCTCTCTCTCTCAAATCCCTTTTTTACTGCCATAACAGATTTTGTATGAATGTACCCCAAATTCCATATTGTACTCTATGCTTTATCTTCAGCACCGATGCTGGAATTCGAGTTCATCTCTGACGGGCGCAGCAGCCGAGTATTTAAAGCGTTGGACTTTCAATCTGAGGGTCCCGGGTTCGAATTTCGGTAACGGCGCCTGGTGGGTAAAGGGTGTAGATTTTTCCGATCTCCCAGGTCAACACATGTGCAGACCTGCTTGTGCCTGTACCCCCTTCGTGTTTATACTCACGCAGAAGATAAAATGCGCACATTAAAGATCCTGTAATCTATGTCTGCGTTCGGTGGGTTATGGAAACAAGAACATACTCAGCATGCACACCCTCGAAAAAGGAGTATGGCTGCCTGTATGGCGGGGTAAAAACGGTCATACACGTAAAAGCCCACTCGTGTACATACGAATGAACGTGGGAGTTGCAGCCCACGAACGTAGAAGAAGAAGAAGAAGAAGAAAATTACATCTCTTTTACGACTATTCTTGAAGCGCGAGTATCATCGTGTTGCAGCTTCCATACAACTTGGACACAATTTTGTAAAAACTCCCATGAAACTTGAGCATGTTTCTGTAAGACGTTTCAACACCATGATGATATAATTTCATGGCTACTAATTTTTAGATGCCCGAGTAAAGGACCTGATTCAGAACTCTTTTAGCCACGATGTCTGAAATTAACCACCAAAAGCAGATCTTAAACGATCATTTGTTATCATTGCCATGCATTCCTGACGGCCGGGAATGCCAGATTTCAACCGAGCTGTTTCAAATACAGAATGCTATTTCCCAACTGATGACTTTCACAAACCATGTTTCTAGGCAGACACCCACTGACTGTGTAAATGATATCAGTCTGTATCAGCTGAATACAACACTTCAAATACATGTTTTCAATGGCTGCAGTGTCTTGAGTAAATTCAGTTTAATTCAGTTGCTCAAGGAGGCGTCAATACGTTTATACAAACCCATGTCCGCTACACCCTATCTGCTAATCAGATGCCTGACCCGCAGTGTAACCTAACGCGCTTAGTCAGGCCTTGTTTCACTCCAAACGCTGCAAGAACTAACAACACCGAGATTAGGGGTTCATATCAATACAAATGAACATGGGGGCACTATTTGGATGCATGTCGTCACACAGAGACAAAGTGACGTTCATACGCTCTTTCATTGTATACCTGAAGTGTATCGTGTTTGGGCGGCAAAATTAAGAGTCTACTGCCACATTCTTGGGACTTGACTGTACTTTTGTTGTAACTTTCAGTGTCAACGTTTAGGTGTATCCTACATGTACAATGTCAGCTTGTGTTATTGTGTATTGTGACCTGTATACTCAATGACAGTTGTGTGCTGTTATCCTGTTAGCCAGTGAGTTTTGTGGTGAAAACTATATGATAAATGACAAGTGAATAACTGCTTTCGGCTGTGTTTTGTTTTTATTTCAAAAAGGCGTCCTGATATGCAATTTTGGGGGGGTCCATATACACCACACCACATTATAAAAAAAAGAAAAGAAAAAAAAGCCGGATTATTGCATAAACACAATCTGCTGTTCAGGCCTGAAGAGCATACCGATCGTCCTGTGTCTATGGGGGTTTTCTTTGTTGATTGTTTCAGCGTAACATAACCAGCTCTGTCATCTTACACGCCTTGTATTGTGCTTGCGTTTTGTGTTTCTCAATGCAATAATCACATTAACACGTCTATGGACTTTTTGGAACTTTCTTATAATTATTTCATTCACTTTTTAAATGTCAAGGTGAAAACACACCCATCAGATCTTGAAAACAAGAAAGGAGTTAGTGAGAATAAGTGACACGCAGTATTGTATTTATCAGTATGAAATTTGTGACGCTTTGCTAGGTATTAACGTATGTGACAAAACAACGGAAAAGAAAAGCCGTATGATTACCTCCATGAATCAGCAAACATATTCCGTTCATAACAACAGCATCGCACAATACATATTACACGCATACACACACGCAAGCGCATTGAAAACTTAGATATGGTGAAGAAGTGTACTTTAGTGCTCCTAAATACTTACTAAACAAGTTACAAAGTTTTGATTGTAAAGCGTATAAACTTGCACTAGGTGTCCCAAGTCACGCATGAAACTGGGACACATACAGTGAAGCTGGAATTCTACCACTGGGTGAATATCGAAACTTGCAACATCAAAGTTTATGATAAGAGCTAGCACAAGTGATAACTATATTGGAGAGGAGTTGAAAATTAGATCAGATACAGACTTCCCAAAAGGGCCAGCACTACTTCATATCAAATCACAATAGCTACATATACTTCTGACTTAACTGAAAGCTCGGGAATACACATAAAAAACGTGGCAGCTGACTATATTTCCACACCCATACCATTATGGGAGACACAGAAACCAGCTTTTGATATAAACTATTGTGATCAGAAAAAAAAAGATGAAAATATTAATATCACGAAAGTGGATGTAAACACCCGTTTCAATGAAAAATATCAAAACCACCCTCAAGTGTCAGATGGCTCAGTGCTTGAAAACAAAAACACCGGTGCAGCTTTTGTAATTCCTACACTTAAAATTGATAGATCATTAATTTTTATCTTGGAAGTAAGCTATCTATATTTACAGCTGAATTAGCAGCTATAATGCTTGCGAATATCTGATGAATCTCCCAGTAGCTATATTCAAAGTAGTTTTCCTGGTTGACTCAAAATCAGTGTTAAAAGCATTAGAATCAATTAATATAAAAACCCGGTCAGACCTTATTATTTTTTTTTTAAATACATTATTTGTTGCACATTTTCTCAGCCAAAGGTATAAACATAGAATTTTGCTGGGCACCCTCTCATATTGGCATCAAAGGAAATGAAAATGGCTGACAAAGCACCAAAAATGGGTGCATAAAGAATAGAGAATACTTTGGAATTCCTATACAACAATCAGTTTCAGAATGTTGCAGACTCCCCAAGCCTTCAATATGGAGCAGATGCCAAGCCAGTAAAGTTGACAGGATTTCTTACCCAAAGGAAAAGGGGTTTATCACTGAAATTACACAAAAAATAATGATGGACTATTCATCGTATTATCATAGACTGGTAATATCTCTGGTGTCTCGTATAAGACTCAATGCTTTCAAGACAAAGTTTAGTAAAAACGTTTATTGTGTCTGTGGTAAACAGATCACACGAAATCATATTTTGTTTCAGTGTCAAAGAATTGTCAGGTTACTTCCAAATACATGTAAGGTTACAAAAATTTCAGAACAAAACATAAAAGAGACAATATCCAGTCAATTTCTATTATTCGAAATTGCTGAATCGCTGTTACATAGTCGAATAGAACTGTTTCTGTGATGCGATTTACCGATACTCAATTTTACTTTGTTGTTGTTCATGTTGAAAATTGTTATTTCACATATGTTTATGAATTACTGCTGATTCCATTGTTATAGTTTATCCTTTCTCTTTATATCCCCCTTAAAACTCCATCCCAACCCCTCCTCCCCCACCCCCTCATTTATGCATTTATGATATTTGCATTATCATGAGTTATGCTTTTCAAGAAAACTCATTTATGGATGTTATTTCCCTGTAAAAGTTGGTAACGTTTCTAATGAATGCACATATTTTTCTACTTTATAAATGTTTCTTTATAAACTGCTCAACGCGTGGACTGATTTTATCTGAACTGCAACTTTAGACAACATGTTTCGCAAAAAATAATGATATGATCGAATGATTCATTTCATCTGTTTTTGTAATGTCATCATTTCATCATAGTACAAGTTCTATGTTTAGTTAACTTTAATTGTGAGAAGTTTTCGGATTTGTCCTTCAAAACATTGTCCAGTACTTTAAAAAAAAATCTGAAAGAATTGATAAAACCATGAACGGTGTTGTACGGAATCAGTTTCATTTTTACAGAGATTACACTTGTCACTGTTTGTAATACCTATTTTATTCATAACTTTGTTTGTATCTAAAATCATATGCACAAATTCTAGTTTGAAACCATTTCAGTTTTGTCTCTTTTATTCTTTATTTTTTAATATATTTTGGGGGTTCCGCTTCATTTTCATTTTATCTTAGTTTCTGGAAGATACTGAGTCTTTTAAAGTTCTTATTAGCCCCAAGCACAATGTTTTATCGTAGTACGATTTAACCCTGAAAATAATTCAAATGCTTTGAGTGTTTCGAATACCGTTTCGTACGATTCTTCATCCCCATGTAAAGTGAATGTTGTACCATTAGCAAACTGAATAACCTTGAATAGTTTTCCATATACCAATGCCTTTAATACCGCCATCTTTCCTAGTCTTACAAGCCAAAGATTCGGTATCCCCTGCTTTATCACTTTCTATAACTATGATTTTATATCTTTATAAACGGTACATATCTACTTACACAAAATCTTCACCAAACCCAAAGGCGTTTAGAACATTGTTTATGAGTGTCCAGTGTACAGAACTGAATGATTTTTCAAAGCCTGTTGAGACTGATAAGCCTGAAACATGCTCATTTTATTCTATGAAATACTAAATACCGAACAGTGTTTTCAAATTATCGCCAATATATCAACCATTGAATGAAACATGTTTGAATTTAAGCAGAGCTGACGTTGTGCTATTATATATGTATGCTGATCCTATAATATAAACAACGTTTAACAAAACTATGCTGTATCTATCCTCTTGATGTATCTTCTTCTTTGGAATAGATCATTTCTTCTTGTTTACTCACTTTTAAAACTTTCATTCAGTGATCTGATTACAAAGTCTCCTACATCCATCAAAGAAAAAAAATTAACATTCATACAGTCATGGTAATTACTGACTGAATTCAACTTTTAATCCATGTAAACGATAGCTATTTTCTGTGGTAACAGTGTAATTCTTTTATCATTTCCAGTGTGATCAATTCTGGAACAGTCAGGTGGTTACCTGGAGGGGTGTACCATACCTCCTGTGACATCGACGTCACCTATTACCCATTTGACACTCAGGTGTGCACCATCATTTTCACCACCCTGGTGTCCAGACACCATGAGATAGATCTCTTGGCCCACCCCAGCTACTCCACCAACCTGGACTACTACAGTCCCTCAGGCACCTGGGACCTCGTCTCCTTCATCACCACGCTAGAAGCCAACAGCGAGTAAGTGGGGCACGCACATGCAGATAGTGTGATCATAGATATGGAGGAAAGGGTGTTGTTGTTTTTTCTTGTTACTCGTAGTTGTGAAAGGAAGGGTAGCAGCTCCAGTTGTTAACAACAGAGCACGCACATGCAGATATTGTGATATAGGTATGGAGGAAAGAGTGTAGATTTTTTTTCTTGTTACCAACGGATGTGAACAGAAGGGTAGCAACTCCAGTCGTTAACAACAGAGATGGAGGGAGGACTATGCATCTCTAGATGTGAAGAGAAGGATACACATCCCAATTCTTTACCCACGGATAGGGAAGGAAGGATATTGGTATCCTGTCATTACACATTAATGATTTCCCGGAGAACTGAAGGGAAATATACTTCTCTCCTGTTGTGAAGGGTTAGTTCCATGGACATATATGTATGAATATATATATATATATATATATATATATATCTCGCTCTCCCTCTCTCTCTACATATATATATATATATATATATATATATATATATATATATATGTGTGTGTGTGTGTGTGTGTGTGTGTGTGTGTGTGTGTTTGTTTTTTTTCATCAGCCAAAAGTCCAGGATTGGTTTCCAACTCACCTTGAAAAGGAAGTCGACGTATTACATCATCTCCATCATTCTGCCCGTGTTGTTCCTGTCTCTGACGGCGACACTGGTGTTCGCTTTGCCAGCTGACAGTGGCGAGAAGATGGGCACGTGCATCACGGTGCTGCTGGCTTTTGCTGTCTACCTCACCATTGTGTCCGACCAGATGCCCAAAACCTCCAACAGTGTGAGTGTGAACCGGAGATTTAAGTGGCTGTCCTACCCCTACCCTACCCTCTTCTTACCCCACAGTGCAATTAGAGATATTTTTAATCAGGCTTTTATCTGTTTCTCTCTCATCTATCAATTTTGTGTTTCGTTGCTTCTTTGTTTGTTTCTTTCTGTCGTCTCATGATAAATCTGACCTATATTTTCGGACTCCTTTAACTTTCGTGAACCATAAAATAGTAATCAGAAACAAGAAATTACCCTGGAAACTGAAGTCACTGCCAGAGGGCATCAAGAACTGCGTTCAGGTGTCATGAACAGTCCTGGGAAAGTGAGCCACCTAACTCTCATCAGCTCAGAAGAGTCCACAATGATTTGCTGCATCAAGGAGTCATTCTGTGAGAAGCTTTGTGATTCAGTCCACTATGTTTCCAAGAAAAGTAAACTCTTGCTCACTGGGGACTTTAACAACAACGAAACAAGGGAACTAACGCCAAGAAAATATGTTGTAGGTTGTCATGGAGTTAGCAGGATACTTCCAATGGACAACCTCTGTAGCCAGTGTGTACACAAGAAGTGCTTTCTGTGACAAATACCGTCCTCAAGTTGACTGATATCCATGAAGTATACTTGATGCATTCCTGCTCAAAGCACTGGCACTGGATTGCTGACATCATCACAGTATGATGCGACATTGGGGATGGATGCATCACCAGAGCAATGAGAGATGCTGACTGTCGGACAGACTATATGTACTACTGTCCTGTGTATCAGTCGTGAGAACTACCATCAGACTGAGAGCATATGCAACTCTCACCAAAAATTAAATTAAGGAAGGAAACTGGATAATCAGTCAGAAAAATAATCCCTGATTCAGAACCCTACAGCTCAGCAGGGTACTTTTTTTTACACATCGATCAGAAGCCAGAAGAGAGGATGACAATGTGTGTGACAGAGTTAAACAGAGATTTGGTCATACAGAGATCTTAGCATGAAAACAACTGATCTGTCGAGTATCAACATGCCGTCAACCACCAGTCTACGATCTCATTTACCCTGTAATGAAACATCAGGGTTTTAATGGGAAACAAAATAAGGTCACAGGATGAATTGTCAAAGCGTGACCAACACAGGCACGTCTGCTGGAAAGTGCAGGTCCAGTGCCAAACAATGTAAGGCAGCTAAGCAGCTGAAAGAGTTGAAAGAGTACACAGAAAACCAAGGTTCTTCATGTCACAGTTTTTGGTCCAAGAACACATACCATGACTCCAGCCCATCTGCTGGTACAATTGTAACAGAAAAGCAGACACACATAGTTAATGAAATTACCACCTCTAAGCAGCTGCTGAACAGGCCACCTTCGTTTGGTTAAATGAGTGATTAAAAAAAAACATGACCCAAAGAACCACTATAGAAGTACTGCCTCACTTGCCTCCTGAACCAAAAGTGAAGTAAGTCAGCAATCAAACAGAGCCTGGAAAAGCCCGACACCTTGATGGGATACCACCTAAAATCCTAAAATACTTATGTACTTATTTCGTTCATGTTTTGGGGTTGTTGTTTTGTTGTTGTTGTTTTTCATCAGTGTTTTCTGTCTGTGATTTCATTCCCTTGCTTCACCAAAAGTCACTCTTTTATCTTCTGAAATACACTTGTTTGGTGGATCTGACATAGAAAACTGACAATCTGAAGAAGAGAAATGAAAGAAATTATTTTCTAAAAAAGGTAATATAAATATTTTATTTGATTCACATTGCAGGTATCCATCCTGGCCATGTACCTGAATGTGCTGCTGGGCCAGACAGCTGTGGGTGTGGTGATGTCCGTGTGGATTCTCAACCTGCACCACAGGGATGACGAGAAGAAAGCACCGGGACCTCGCACACGTTCCATAGCTCTCCAGATGCAGCGTCTGATGTGCAAGATACCCTGGAAGGACCAGGTAAGATACTGAGAGGTGTCGATGAAGGTGTTTCCAGGGAACAGGCACGAAATTGAGCGTTGTGAATCGAAGTCCTGCAATACCAGGTAAGATACTGAGAGATGTAAATGAAGGTGTTTGAAACAGGTACGATACTGAAAGATGTGAATGAAACTGCCATGTCATACCAAGTAAGATATGACAGATGTAAATCAATGATTTGTTAATAATTATCCAGAATCAAAACGTTTTAGAGAAAACAGTGTATCTTTATTTGTTGGGTTTTTTTTTTATTGTTGTTGTTGTTGTTGGTTTTTTTGTTGTTGTTTTTTTGGTTTTTTGTTTGTTTTCTTTTGGTTGTTTTTTTTTTTTTTTTTGTTGTTGTTGTTTTTGGGGGGGTTGTTTTCTCTCAGAAATATTCTCTTCTCCTAAACATTCTCTCTTGACCCTGTTAAAAGTAATTGCGGCGCTGTACTGATCCCTCCAGGTTTGTCGGCTGTTTGTCAGTCTTGGTCTCTACAAATGGTTTTCTCATCCATTCTGTGATGTTGTTAGTTCATCTTTTTTTCTTCTTTTTTTTGTACTGGCTTCCCCTGTGTCTGGCTCCTCAGTCAACAGTTCCTTGGAGGATTGGATCTTGTTGTCTTTTGTTATCTGATATCAGCAGAGTTGTGTCAGTTACAGTTATGTTTCGGTCAAGATACACATCTATGCATTTGGCTGATGTCTGAAATGTAACACAGGGAATGCCAAAGGTAACTGGGTTTTTTTTTTCTTTTTATATCATCAAGACGAGCTCGATATTCTACATCAATTTGTCTGTCTGTCTATCAGACTAACGGGTTTTATTTTTTAACGTGTTACCTTTACAGATTAAAGCACTTTGTTTTGTTTCACTTTCTCTTAGATTGATGTCCACTGTTAAAACCAGCACAGAAAGAAAACAAGTATCAAACATGCACTTTTGGAGTAACTCACTTTCCATCCAACCAATTCATTGTTTTGAATAATGCATATAAAAGCATCGAATATGTGGGTAAAGAGGGCAATGTGGGGTAGTAGTTAACAAGTTGTCCCCAAATACTCCGACAGGAGCTGCCACCAGCAGATAAGTGCCACAATCTTCACAGTCATCAGTATGTAACAGTTACCACTTCCTCACATCAGCTGATGCTTTCAAGTTGTTTCTTCTTCTTCTTCCTCTTCTTCATCGGATTATTATTATTATTACATCATCGTCATCGTCATCGTCGCCGTCATCATCATCACATGCTGCTCGAGTTGACTTATCAAACCAACTTGTGCAGATAATGCCGGTTCACCCTCCCTTCTCTGCAAGAGAGCGCAGCCAAGCCGTTTCCACCACCACCATCTCGACTCCCCTCTCCAGTGATGTAGCGCACAACGAAATCTTCAACCCCAAGGTGAAATCTTCCAACCCAAGCCTGCACACCAGACTGTCGGACCCCGAAGAGCACGATGCCTCCTTGTCAGTACAGGAAAAGATGTCATGGAAGGAAGTTGCCGTCACTTTCGATCGGTTCCTGTTTTACTCCCTCTCCATCTTTCTGGCCGTGTCTTCCCTCATTTTCATTACCATCTTAGCTTTCGGGCAATAGTCTGACTGACGCCTATTGCGTCAGAATTGGTTGAGTTTTTTTGTTGTTGTTTTTTTTGCATTTTTCTGTTTGTTTTTTGTTCTGGATCATCTGTGGGACTGTGAGCGTCGGTAGGTGAGAGAGTGGGGAAAGGACTGCACAACTCCTCCTCACTAAAAAAAAAAAAAGTCATCTGTGCTGGTCAGCCAACCAGGCCAGGCTGATGTCATCATCATCATCATCATCTTCATCTTCTTCTTCTTCTGCGTTTTCTTCCTTTTTCATTATCGTTATCGTCATCATCATCATCATCATCAGATTCTTCTGCCATCATCATTGTTATAGTGTGCCGGCAGTGTGACCCCCACCACCCACACTCTGTCTCCCTTCCCACCCCATCCCTACACCCCCCCAGCCCCCCCCCCACCCCCACCCCCCCGCCCCCACCCCCCCCCCCCCACCCCTTCTTATCTCCCTTCCCGCTCCCGTCCAAAGTCCAGTCTTTGAGGTCGCGCCAACACCGCACCACCCTCCTTCCTTCCACCCCCCTCCTCACTCCTACTCCCTAGTCAGCGCCTTTGGTCCGTGACACCGCGTCACCGATCCTAGCCGTTGAAACACGTGCGGTTATGTGATGTCTGCCGCAATCCCCGTGTTGGCGTGTTCAAAACATGCTAGTGTCGGCATGTCGGAAATCCCAGTGAGGCGGTCTGTCTTTCAAGTCATACCTCTCCTTCTGTCCCCCCAATCTCTTTACGACGTAAACGGGTGAACTTGTCACAGAATGTGTGTAGAAACAAGTGGGCTGAATTGTAGCAAATCAGATTTATCTGTTGAATTGGATGAATCGGGATTAAGCAGTGAATCTGTCAGTCATTCACGTAGCGTCATTAGGACAAGCAAAGATTGGTTATTTCAGTTCAACTAGTTGGGGGAGTGAGTGTTGTAGCTTGCATTGGTATGCACAGTATGTTGTGGGAAGGGATAAAACCAGTCAGCACACCCAGTTCTTAGCTGTCTCCCAGAAGAACTGAACACTGACACAGGGTGACTGACTGATCAGTGATGTGAGGAATAAGGAAACCCCTGTTGGGCTGTGAGTACATGACTTGTAATAGTTTTATGTTGTGTTGATAATTTAGTTGTGTTGGGAAACTATGTATTGTGTCAGTGAACAGCCAGTTTAAGTTGATCTTATGGCTTGTGGAAAGTAAAGGGGTTAATGTGTGGAGGGAAGTACTTGCCTATATCTTTTGAGTCACCCCCCCCCCCCTCCCTCCCCCTCTTCTGTTTTGTTACAGATATCTTGTTCTGTATTTTTGATGTATTACTTTTGTATATAGTAGTTTGCGTCACTTAAATGTGAAATGAACAGATCTATAGGCTAACACACTGTCAATGTGTATTGAGGGTTTTTCATGTGTGTGTGTGCACATGGGGGTAACAGCAAGTGTTGTGGAACACATGTTTGATTTGTTGGTTGTTGTGGTAACATGTGTAGGAGTTGTGCTATGTGTCAGTGGTTTACTTTGTTCAGACAAAGTGGGAAAGCACATTTTAATGTGATTAATGAGTTGGTAAACTATGACAGCACTGAGGGTCAGTGCTATGTTGTTGCACATTGATTGCTGTTTACCAGAGATATGTTGGAAGTAATGATTTCCTTACATGTACTTGTGTCAGTGGGACACTTTATGAAGGCAAAGAGGAGATTTGTTTGGTCATGATAACACACAGTTTTATTGTGTGATGGGTAACGTGAGTTGAACACTCTGGGTTGTATTGGTCAGTCATAGGTATAGTGCACAGTATGGTATGTCACTGTTGGTGGCAGGTAAGCTTAATGAAGCTTATTTTACCACACATAGATCTATGTGTGAGAAGAGTGCATACTGGTGGGCATGTGATGAAAGGTGCTGAGAGGGTATAGGCCTTTCATGTCAGTGATGTCAGGATATTTTGAGATTTTACCTGACCTGGGTTTTGGTTTTGTGTTTTGTGTTCCAGGTGTGCTGCTTGTAGATGCTGCTTGTATGTGCTGCTTTAGGTGTAGGGTGAACTTTTCACTGTGTGCTGCTTGTAGGAAGTACTTGAAGTAGGCAGTGTGTGCTGCCTTAGTGTGTGTTGCTTTTGCTAAGTAGGGTGAACTGCTTAGTGTGGATTGTACCACTCCACGTGGCCCTGCTATTGGTGTGAGGAGAGCAAGTGAGTGTGTGCATGATTAGTTTATCCTATATCCCCCTGTCTGCTCCCCTCTCTCTTGGAATAGAACCGAACCAACCAACACTTTCAGAACACAGTTTTTACATCATGATCATCAGACTCCTCGTGGTCTTGTACTCTTTCTCCTGTTCACCTTCCTTCTGTTTCTTTTCGCCGTCTTCAGTTGTTACCCAGTTATATTGTTTTCTTCGTCCATGTACATGTTGTGCCAGAGTCCATTTCTTCCTCTTCAAGTTCTTCTGTGCCTTCCTTTATTTTAACGTGAAGTGTGTCAGTTTTTGTACATAAATAGGTCTTACCATTCCTTTCATTTACGTTTTTTCTTTTCGTATATGTCTTATTTTTGTTCCTGTTTTCAGGGTGTGTGTTTTTGAATACTCGTTTGTTGTTTTGCCCTTGAGGGCTGGGTGTTACTAAGCAGATGTGCTTTCTCCACTACCCTGGTGAAATGAAAATTCGTTTCGTTTCGTTTTCGTTTCATTTTTTTCCCTCGGACGTGACCGGAGAATATTTTCGAGTATAATTTCTAAAAACTTTTTTGGGGAGGGAGGGGGAGCGGGGGTGAGGGGCATGGTTTGCACCCTATTCCTGTCGTTCTCCCTGGTTTTGTTTCTTCTTCTTCTTCTTCTTTCTTTCTTTCTTTCTTTTTCTATTTTAGTTAAAGAAAGAAACATATTTTGACTCACCATCCTCCTGTTAACAAAAAGAAGGTGGCAAAATAGCCGTGTTTGTTTGGTGCACTGAAGATGTTTGCATTATTGGTTGATCTAGCAACATGAACAAAAGACCATTGAAAAGGCACAGGGCATTAAAAACTAAAACGGCACATTGCTGTAAAACATAATGGACGACTGCTGGACACAGTACATTATGGCAGCACCATCAACAGATGTGGTGTAGCGTATAAGGATTTGTCCGAACACAATGACGCCTTTTTGAGAAACAACTATTGTTGAAATTATCTATCAGTCCATCTCTCTCTCTCTCTCTGGTTTTTTTTTTTTTTTTTTTTTTTTTTACACGCCAACCCACCCCACTCATTCCCCTCCCTTTCGTGATAATTGTGATGCTGTCCCTCTCACCCCTTTGTTTGCTGAGTGAGTCCCTCTCATCCCTTTATTCTGCCCCCGCTCCCTTGAAATTAACTACAAATTGACAAAGGGTTTGTGACCTGAAAGCTGAATTTTTTCCTCGTGTGTTAGCTACACTGCTATTTTTGACAGGCACTTGTACTTTTCTTTTACTGAAGTGTTCGGTTTCGGACGTGTCACAGAATTGATAAGAACTTTGCAAACATAAAGACAACTGCGCTGAAGAAGAAAATGTGTGTGTGTATGTGTGTGTGTGTGTGTGTGCGCGCGTGTTCAGACTTTGGGTCGTCGTAGGGGGAAGCAACCCGATATTCATCCCAATGCTTATAATCGAAGAGTGGCTTCCCTTGCTTTCGCTCATCGACTTGACGTTTGCCAAGTAAAAAATATGAGAGATCACTCTGTGATGTGCTGTGAGTTATATTGTGGATGCGTTGAATGGATCTTTATATCTGCCCACAAACTAACTTTAGTGTCTGGAGTTCAGCGTTTCGTCAAAGTGTTCGCAGATGGAAATATCAAAGATACTGATTGGCTTATCACGGTGCCGGTCCCGGGTGCTGCCGCCACACAACTGAGTTATAATTTTGAAGTATGAAATCGATGTCAAAGAACATTCCAAGCCAATAAACCACTGCAATGTTTGATATTCTGGTTATTCGTCTGTGTGAGTGATTAATGAAGTGAGTGACGGACAGATTAAGTGAGAGAACACAGAAAGAGAGAGAGAAAGACTCAGTCGGAGAGGGAGAGACTGGACTCGGAGAGACAGACAGATTAAGTGAGAGAACACAGAAAGAGAGACTCGGAGAGAGAGAAAGAGAGAGAGAGAGAGAATAAATGACATGAAAATGATCAAGCTATAAAATTTGAATTTGAAAAAAAACATGCACATATTAAGGAAAAGCAGTAGAAATAACACCGTTTAAGTAATTGTAGAAGCAATGAAGAAGTTGAGAGAGAGAGGGAGAGAGATCGAATGACAATGACGATGACAATGAAAATTATTTTAATGTCCATTCAGCAATGAAGCCCTTCGGACATGGGGGCAGTACAAACAATCGCGAGCACCATTCTGCCGCGGGAAACTCATGGCACACCGGGCAGCATCTCTCACCACCATCTCACCTCTCGGCCTTCTCACCACACATAAACATGCATTGACCTGCAAGCAAAACATACATGTATTCCTAAGCACAACATACACATACCCATGAGCAAAACATGCACGTACTCGTAAGCAAAACATGCACGTACCCGCAAGCAAAACATGCACGTACTCGCAAGCAAAACATGTACGTACCGGCAAGTAAAACATACACATACTGTGCACGCAAGCAAAACATGTACGTACCCACAAGCAAAACATGTACGTACACGCAAGCAAAACATGTACGTACTCGCAAGCAAAACATGCACGTACCCGCAAGTAAAACATGCACGCAGTACTGTGCAGGCAAGCAAAACATGTACGTACCCACAAGCAAAACATGTACGTATCCGCAAGTAAAACATGCACGTACCCGCAAGCTCATGCAACGCACTCACCCTTTTTCCCTCCATCCCTCTTTCTCACCCCCCCCCCAACCCCCCCACCCCTCAATCCCCCGATCCCCCCGCTCCCCAACAACTCACGCACACATACACACACTTAAGCGTGCACACACAAAAGGACAACGGACCACCTTGAAGATTCAATCACTCATACTGAATCACAGTTACTAAATGAAGTTTCTTTTTGACTCACTTGTGTAAACAAAATGAGTATGTTTTAACCCGGTGTTCGGTTGTCTGTGTGTGTGTGTGTGTGTGTGTGTGTGTGTGTGTGTCTGTGCCTGTGTGTCTGTTTGTCCGTGGTAAACTTTAACATTGACATTTTCTCTGCAAATACTTTGTCAGTTGACACCAAATTAGGCATAAAAATAGGAAAAATTCCGTTTTTTCCAGTCATCTTGTTTAAAACAATATTGCACCTCTGGGATGGGCACAAAAAAATAAAAAATGAAGCCTAATTATATGACGCAATCAGCTGGATTAGGGTCTCTGGGCAGCCGAACTTTAGGAGGATCTTCCACAGACCACGGCGGTTGACCGTGTCGAAGGCCTTAGTCAGGTCTACAAAGACCACGTGGAGCTCCTTGTTCTGCTCACGGCACTTCTCTTGCATCTGGCGTACGGCAAACACCATGTCACATGTTCCCCTGCCTGAGCGGAAGCCGCACTGTGCTTCAGGGATGACAGTGTTGGAAACATGATTAACCAGTCTGTTCAGTATGATGGGGGCGAAGAATTTGCCGGCACGTCTTTGGTGATGGGGAGGCGGTGGATGTTCAGCTTCCTAGGGGGTTTCTGCCTGACTGGTTGGAGCTTGCGTGCAAGTCTGATGTTACTGCGTGCAAAGCGATGGTCCGACCAACAGACTGCTCCTCTCATGCAGCGTGTACTGGAAACATCACCTCTGTCCCTCTGCCGGACAATCACATAGTCCAGCATGTGCCACTGCTTGGAGCGGGAGTGCATCCATATGTTCTTGTACTTGTCCGCTTGCTGGAAGAGGGTGTTGGTGATGGTCAGTCCATGCTGCGCGCAGAGCGAAAGCAAAAGCAGTCCGTTGGAGTTGCACTTGCCAGTGCCGTGCTGTCCTCGGACTTTTGGCCACGAGGAGAAGTCCACGCCGACGCGGGTATTGAAATCCCCAAAGATAATTAGCCTGTCCTTTCTGTCTACCGCTGAAATGATGCGGCTGAGATCCTCATAGAAGGCTTCTTTGATGTCATCAGAGTTGGTCATCGTCAGGACATAGCAGCTGATAACTCTGGCGAAGCGATCCTCGGACAGCTTCAGACGCAGGGTCATCAGCCTATCGTTTATCC
>JAAQRG010330211.1:0-18362 GCA_011634625.1 Babylonia areolata | reverse complement strand
TCATCAACGAATTGTATAACACCAAAGACAAGCTTATGGAAGACTACCAACAATTTATTGTGCCTCTGACAGACAAAGACAATACAGTCGTAGCCGTCTGTTTACGATACAGCTTCAAGACGTGCGTTTTAGCCGTAGATAGACTTTTAAACTCTCTGGAAGCTTTGACAGATTTTACTCCCAAGTCTTGCGATCAATTTACCAGAGACGTCTTGGTAAGCAAAAACCTACTAGCCAGCGACATCCCGCATCGCATCTTTACTAACCTAAGCCTTGACGCTCATCTAAACAGACTCACTCCAGCGGCAGAAAGACCTCAACCCAAAGTTATAGAACAAGAATGTAATCCCATGAGCAGAGACTACGTACCCCCTCCTCTAGAAATTGTATACGATTGTCATCCAGATTTATCAAAACCGCTAGACGACTGTATCACGCTAGCATCATACCCAGTCGTATCACCCAACGTGGCTGGTCAACTCATCACTACACACGGCTATGACACCTACACAGAACTAAAACTAAATGAAGCGGGTCCAGACAGCCGCAGAAAAGTCAGTGAGTCTACAGACCCCAGAGTGTGTGTGATTTGCAAGATTGACAACATGGCCTTGGGTTACACGGACGTGGTAGAACAACACAAGCGTCTGATTTGCCAGTGCATCTTACAAAGAGACGCCGAATCGCAATCCTACCTAGACTGCGTTACTCACAGCCAAGCCAGTAAGAGAGTGCGTGAACGATTGATCAAAGACACCAACCGACTACCAGAAGTGGAAAAAAAGCTGTTTTACGATAGTTTTAATTTGTTTGCGAGTTCTATCGCACAGACAAAGATTCATATGAAATAAAAATTGTATATACAAAACACTACTTGTGTGCTTGTGTGATTACAAGTAAGCCAGTGAGTGTTTGTCTATGGGGTTGGCTAAGCTATTGTATTTTTTAACTAAAATAAAACTTAAATTTTAAAAATTAGTCTTAATATGTCTACTTACTTAATTTTTTTAGTCATATTATAACCAACCAGGTGATTTTTTAGCCATATTATGTTAGTACACTTAGAAAAAATAAAATTTGTAAACCTATGGTGAGTGCGTACTGTGCGTACATAAAGTTATGTGTACATATACTTTACCGTTTAAGTTACAATAGTAAGAATATATAGTCGTACACCTAAGCCACTCTGTACGCACTCCACACACAGTACACCTTTACTATAGGTTTGTAGATTTTATTTTTCTAGGTGGACGTTTGGTCTTATTATGACTAAATTTTACGTAGTGTTACTATATTTAGTAACATAGATGAGTCATTAGTGAGTCATGTTACTATATTTAGTAACAGTGTGTAGTGTTGGGTTGTATTATGACTAAAATTGATGTTATGGTTAGTTGTAATATGACTGGGGTTGACATCATGGTGGGATGTGTTATGGCTTTTGGGTGGCTGTATGTATATGGGTATGCTTATAAACTTAAGGCTGTTTTGTATGCTTGTGGATTTAGATTTGCATGCTTGTAGATTTGGGTTTTGTGTGCTTGTAGATTAAGAGAGTGTTATATACACCATACATACATACATACACACAAGTTTAAAACATAAGTCAAGGTTATATGTTTTTTATTTTTATTTTCAATTTTTAAAACAACATGCAAAAAGTGTAGCGATATGTCTCGCTATGTTTTGTTGATTTTTCCTGCAAGCAAAAAAACATACCAAAGATAAAGTCCGTTTACAAAAACAGTTTTTTACTAAGGTCTTAAACAAAAAAATCAAGATTTTATTACAAGTCTCTACACAAAAGCAAAATTAAAAAAGTTCATAACACACAGACGTAAAGTTGCCTGCTTTGTTGGCTGGTTTGTCTCTGCTGTCTAAAACAGAGAGTAATCCATGTCACACTCCTCATCATCATCCTCGCTATCGTAGTCAGCCAAGATGTAAGGTGCCACAAACTTGACAAAGCTATCCTCCAAGCCTCGTCTAGCCACTGCATCGCTGTAACCAGACATGAAATTGTCAACAATGTCTTGCACCAGAGCATCCATGTCAGCCGGCAGCATGTCGCTGTAGAGAATGGCCTTGATGTACTCAGCAAACTTCTTGGCGATGTTCTTGCTGTTGCCCACGATCGAAGCGATGTAGTGCAAGTCTCCAGAGCTAAGCACCTCTGCCGGGTTGATGCTCTTGGCCACATAGGTCTTCTTAGTGTTGTGAATCACTCCAGTCTTGATCATGACAGAGGCTCCTGTGCTAATCATGGGTACTCCCTGATTCACCACCATGGCAGGCAGCGAGTGAGAAAAGAAGGTCTTGTTCATCTTGATGGATCTGTTAATCAGCTCAGCATTCATCCCCGGGTAGCTTCCAATCGCTCCCTTGAAGATGGTGCGGCTCTGAGCCACGTACTGATGATCACCCATGCTGCACAGAGTGACAGGCTTGCCGCTCACCATAGAGTAATTGCTATGACACTTGATCAAAGTGCTCAGTCCCATCTGCTTTGGTTTGCTGTTGGCCGCAGTCACCGAATCCAATTCTTCGTGGGTAGTCACCAGACGTGTCACAGCCGCAGTAGCCACCAGCGCAGCTTGCATGTCCCTCTCCATCTCGGCGTTGTAAAGCTTCCCTTCCACGTTGTTTTTGGCCCCGTAAATCTGGGAGGTAGTAAACAGCAAGTGAAGCTGGGGTACCACTGTTGGGTTGCGAGTGATCATGTTGAGAAAGTTCTTGTTAAATCGCTCCCCTATGCTCTGCTTTTCGGGAGAAACAAAGAGCTCAGACACCAGCTTGTTCAGGGCCTTGATTTGCTTCGGCGTGTGAGGTTTTAGTGAGCTCTTAAACAGCACCATCAACCTGATCATCTTCTCCACTACCATGTTGTGAGCTATGTCAATCTTCTGTAGGTTGCCCACCACCTGCTTGGCAAGGGTCGAAAACTGGGAAATCTCGTTGTTGGCCTGCTTGGTGCCCAACATCTCTTCCACAAAGTGTAAGATAAACTCCACTCCCCTCAGACACTGCTTGTTGTTGCTAAAGTCGGGGTTAGCCACCTTGTCAAAGCGAACTTGGTTTTTATTGTGAGACAGCGCCAGGATGGCCGTGCAGAGAGGTCCAAAGGTTCCAGCACCGCTATAGCCACCTCCGTTGTCAGTGTGATCCTTGCAGGTCAGAGGATAGAGAGTGTAAACTCCACCTCCAATCTCGGGAGACTCAGCGATGCGGCTTAGCTCGTTTTCCAACTTTTTGGTGTTGGTCTTGGTGCTATCATCCCACTTTTCGTTTGCCACCTCCTTCCTGTCTTCAGCCAGGCTCACCAGCTTGACTTTGGTGATGAGGGTGCTATAGATGCTCTGCTTTACTGGAGGTATAGCATGCATGTTTGTAGTGTTGGGAGCTGGAAAGGTCATTACATCGCAGCCAGTCACAGGGTCAGTCGTCTTGGTGGGGAAGAGGTATGGGATGGGAATCTCAGTCGTAGCCACATGAGGCACGTTCATATTGGTCATGACAGACTTGATGTTGGCCGTTGTAGCTGGGCAAGGCTTGTCCAAGACTGTAGCCACGTCTCTGCTCTGCTTTCCCATCATGGCAAGTATCTTCATCTCTGACGTCCTTTGCATGTAGGAAGAGGTGCTGCTAGGGTCAATCAGGCAAGGCATCTCTTTATCAATCTTCTTCTGGGTCAGGCTTACGTGGTTAGTAAACCGATCGTGCATGATTTCATGAGTGGTAAAACAACACTCTTCCTGAACAATCTCAGCCACCTTCTTAAAGTAGAGACCTACAGCCTCAGCCTGCTCAACCATGGTATCCTCATAGACGTTACCAAAGAGCCTGTCATCTTTGGCTATAGCCTCAAAGTTAACAGCCAGACGTTGACGAATGTAAGTCGCCACATCGTGAAGCTTGTTGTTTAGCACGTGCCTGTAGGTCTCTGGAATCTTGCTGACCGTAAAGTCTGCCAGCAGAGCAGGGTCTTGTATACAACGCACGGCATACTCGTACATGGCCACTACCGTGTGTTTCACATCGTCAGAGATTTTTTCGATCCTCTGCTTTTTACTCCTCCTCTTTTCTTCCTCGCTCTCATCTTGTCGTTTCCTCTTGTTGTTTTCTTGCTGCTCTAGCTGCTGAATCAACTCATCCTCCGCATCATCATCTTGTTCCAGCAGGGTAATTTTTTCGGGACTGGCGACTGGCGATTCTTTTACAGCCTCGGCCGTGCCTTTGATTTTGATTTCGTCACTACCTTGCTGGAAGGAAGGTATGCTATAATCCTTCTGGGCAGAGCTATCTTTTACTACGTTTTGTAAGAGGGCCAGCTCGGGCGCAAAGCAAAAGGCTCCCAGGTTGTTGCGAGATTCGTTGTCATTCTTTTCTAGTTCAAACAACATCTTGACTGAAGAATTAAAGATTTGATGTGCTGCTTTCAGATTTTTTGGTAGCTCTTCAATTTCTTCAGGACTCATCTCACTAAAATCAACATAGTGACCCGCTGGTAAGATGGTTCCAGCCTTGTTCATCACCTTAGCCACCAAACTAGACAGCTTCTTGCACTTGGAAAAGTCAGTCCCCCCCTCATCATCGTCCTTCTCGGCAGAAGTCGTGGCCGCGGGTGTCTCACCAGCTCCATCCTTGTTTTTCTTGTTTTCTTCATCCCTCTTTTCCTTCTTCTTCTTTCTCTCCTCATACAGCTCTTTGCTGACGAAACCGTACTCATCCAGCTTGTTGCAAAAGGTGGCGTTGCCGCTGCTAGCCAGCTGAGACTTGTAGTCGTCACTCCTCAGAGACAGATTAAAACCGTAAGGTTCCATCTTGGCGTTCTTGGGTTTTTTTTCTTGAGCATCGGCAGCTTCTATGGCAAAGATGTTGTTCCAGGCGTCCACCAACTTGAGCGGAGTTTGAGCCTGATCATCCTTTAGCACGCAGGGCAGGGTGAGGTAAGCCGCGCATCGGCAAAAGTTGTCAGAGGATGTGATGAACTTCATCTCGCAAAACTCGCAAAAGTCAGCGTCCAGTTTTTGTTGGGCAATCATACCGGGATGATCACAGCCTGGTTTCACCTTGATTTTAGACTGTAGCAAAAACAGAATCTGCTTTACAACTCCCTTCATGCGAAAGATGGATCCACCCAGCTTGGCCATGGTTCTGAAAGAAGGGTCGTACATGTACCGCTGCATAACTTCGGGTGCACTCTTCAAAGCACACATCCATCCAACTTCTTTCTTTTTACTGTCCTCTATGATGACATCTTGCCGCTTGAAGGCCTCGCTCCTACTCTCCAGCATAGAAGCGCTAAATCCCGAGTGTGAATCAAACAGTTGAAGCATGTTGTTGGTGGAAGACAGCATAGAAGCCTCCAGCTGTCTATACTCCTCACTGACTCCAGCGGGAAGGCTCTCCAGACCTTTTATATAACTGTCAACACTACAAGCCCTATCAGTGTTGTGGTTGTAGATCTGTTTGATGGGTCTACCCTTGGAATCATACTCTTTGACAGCTTCCACCTGGAAGGGCTTGGCTTCATCTTCGAAAGAATTCCTGTAAGACAGGGCCTTGCAGTGAGAAAACATCGACTTTTGCATGGTGGAAGCGTAAGCCAGAGTAAAACAGTCAGCCTCATCCACCTTGACGTTGGGGTTGATGGTGCTGTGCAACACCGCCAGAGAGTTGACAACATCCAGTCTTCCGTTCAGGATCATCAGGGGATTCTCAGCTTCGTCAACCACCTCCACGTTAGCCATGAAGGGAGTCTCTAGGGCGATGCTGGCTGCAGTCAGTCCCATAAACTTGTTGGCAGCAAACTGCTCCATCTCGTCAGCCTTGCTAATCAACAGCTTGTGCAGAGCCAGGTACTCTTTGACGGCAACTGTGTGATAAGGCTCATCATCCACTTCGTAAGGTAGGCTCCCCTCCTTGTTGATGAAGACAGTGTTAGAACCGTGAAAGACGGGTCTCATGTAAGCCAGCTTCCCCTCGGAGGACTTCATCAAGTGAGCGTTTTCAAAGGGCACGGCGATGGTCTTCTTGGCCACGTACAGCTTGTGATTGGCAGTCTCCAGCACAACACCCTTTTTCTTGATGGTGTTGTACTTGTTGACGTTTTCAGCCCCCAAAAGATGATACTTGGCCACAGCAATCATGGTTGGTAGGTCACCGATAAACAGCAAGACGTGCTCTTCTTTCTTTAGGTCTGGAAAGTAGCTTTGAAAGATCTTCTCCACGTAAGCTGGCAGCTCAGCTTCGGCAAAAGGGTTAGACAGCTTGTTGCAGCATCCCTCAAAGCGTTTGGTAAACTCTGGGGGAAACTCAGTCTCTGCAAACTTTTCTCCGAGCTTAATCAAAGCTTCGTCACTGAAGGCTTCTGGTTTGGGGATCATCTCATCAGTCTTGTCAAAGTGCTGCCCGTTGTGCAGGATGATGGCGGTCTCGCAAAATCGTTCAGCAAAAGCCTGGGTCACTTCTCGCTGATCGTTGTAGACCAGAGTCGTTGGAAACTGGGGGAAGGCGTGCCCGGGAGTCGCACCCTGAGTGTCCATGGTTCCAGCACCCCTCATCACGTTCACGTTAAACAGCTGAGAATTCATCACTCCAAACTTGCCCTGGATAAACTCAGTGGGGTAAGCCACGAAGCCACCGTTGTAAGGTACCAAAGCAGTCTCCTTTTCCTGGTTCATCTTTTCAGTCACGTGGATCAATTGCTGCTTGATAGCGTCGGCTTTCAGGGCCATAAGGCGCTGCATCTGTTTGGTTGCCATCTTTTAAAAAACTTGTAGTAGTTTTTTAGTAGAACCGTAAGGTTTGTAGAGCAAGAAGGTTCTTCTTGGTTGTTGTATTCCGCTGGGTGAGTATAAACTCGAATGAAGTTTTACTAGCGAATCCAGCTAAATTTATACACCATGGCCGAGGACGCTTCAGAACAAGATTTGTTAAACGATACCTTAGACTTCCTCTTTACAGAGCTACAAATCGTTGATCGACAAGCTTACAAAGAGGTGGAAGTAAAAGACGCCACGTTTGTCTTTAACACTACCAAAGAAAGAAAACTAGCCAGAGCAGCCTACGACTACGCTAAACAGGTAGCCTCAAAGGCAAGGATAACCGTGAGAACGGATGGAGGATGGATGGATGAGTACCCAGCGACTACAGCCTCTCAGCTGCTTGCTGACCAGTTAAACACACCGTTGTTTCAAACCAACGTAAGAACCTTCCTAGACATCTTTAAAAGCTACACGGATCACGTAGCAGTGTTTGGTGCTATAGACATACTGCTAAACCGAACGCTCTACCCTTACAAGGTTAGTAACTACATCGGATTCATCAGAGGTTTTTACGAAAACATCGTCTTCTCTCTTCTTTTTCCGCAACCTCTAACTGAGCGTGTTACACCAGCCTTCGTGGAGCTTTGTTATAGGTACGCCAGCGGTGAGAGGGATTTGTATGAAGAACTAAAACCCAAGCTCACGGGCATCAGTCTAGAAGGAGGCGCTTGGATCGTGAGAGGTGAAGGACAGTTTTACGTTATGCTAAACTCGCGCAGAGACAACGGAGACAAATACACACCGGCACAGGCAGCGGCTTGGGTAGTCGCGAGATTCGTCAACAGAGAACAACTACCCAAAGCAGAAGCCTTAAACCAACTTATCACCAAAGAAGATTTTGCTTCCGTGGCTAGAGACACCATCAAGATTTTTACAAAGTACAAGTCAGAGATGTTGAGAGACCAGATTCGTGTCAAGGAACGTTTTAACAAAATTTTGTTTCTCCTCTCTAACCTCACAGTCACCCGCAAGTCCTACAAAGACATCCTAGAAACAATGGACGTGCTGACAGCCACAGACATCGTTTTTAACAACGATAGGTTCGAGTACGCCGGGCAAACCAAATCCATCTTTGTTAACAAGCTCGGGAGAGACTGTCTCTTCACTTCGGTTTACAAAAACGGCAAGCGTTACAGAGACGTAGACGTAGACAGCATCCCTTCAGGAGCTCCTTTCTACACCTCTCCCGAGATTTTTACGGGCGAGTGGGCTTTCTCAGAAACCGAGATGAAGTTCTTTTTCCAAGACTGTCAAAACACCAACAAACAAACGGACAGCATAGAGGCTATGGTAGCCAGCATAATCATAGCCGATAAAGAAATCACTCAAGACAGCACGGTAAAGAGGTTTAAAGACATGTACAAAAACAATCTGATTCAACTCCCACCAGGATTCTTTACCGGTAGCTACACGCGGACCGAGTGTTTGTCAAAGCTCTCTGCTAAGATTAACGAGCTCTACAGGCAGGAGGCTGTAACCTTAGCAGGACGACTTTACAAAATCAAAGACAACAACAAGCTACAAGCCTTTCCAGCAAATTTTGATGAACTCGTAGACCCTACACACAGCTCACTAGCCAACCGTATCACTCCGAATCTGTTCAACTTACTCAAAACCAGTGACAGCCTCCCCCTCAGCCTCATAGTCAGTGACGATGAAGAATTTGTAAATCTTTGCAAAGCTCTCAGATCCGGAGACTTGGTGAGCATCGATACCCTCAGAGAAAACTTTGACATGGATCCGATGGTGTTAAACGAAGTTTTCAAACCCATCTTCGTTACCCCGGCGATAGAAAAGGATCAGTTGTACGGACCTGCTACAACGTTCTTTCCCACCAAACTAGAGGAAGACTTAAACAAAGCTCTAGACCCCACATCAACCTCTCTGGTAAAAGTAAACGACACCACCTACGTGTTTAGGAATAAGTTTTATAAAGTTGAAAACGGCGAATTGACCGAAGCTAGAGAGCTTAACACTACGTGGGACGATTTTCGAGTAGGGCTGCAAACCACCAACCTTACAAACGTACCTAAAGACGCTATGCCAGCCATGGTTCACACGGCAGGAATCGAAAACAGCTACGAGTTTTTAGTGCGTAACTACCACCTCCTCCTACCACTGTACGGCTACGATATCGCCAGCTACGATGAAAAGGTACTCTTGCTCACGGACGATCCTAGACAGGCTCCGATGGCCGTGCTCAAACCCTGGTTCGAAGAATGCTTTGTTAAAAAACCCAACCGTCTAGATAAAAACACAAAAAGTAGAGCAAAGACTTTCAACGTTAGCCCCGGCACAGAAAACAAGATGCCATCGATCATGGGAGAAAATCTCCAAGCCTTGCAATCGGTTAAGCTAGATTCTGAGACAACGCTCTACTACAAAGGTGATCTACCCGTCTTGCACGTTTACAAAAAGTCTAGCGATAGGATCATCCCTACGTCTACCTGGCAAATCAGAACGGCAATCACTCTCAACATGCTAGAGTTTGAGTTTAAGATGATCCCCAGACGTGAAGACATAAACGGAGACTACTATGTGACAATCTTCGCAAAAAACGAAATCAAAAGCTACAACAACATCTGGGACTTTTTAGGCAGCGGCTTTGTAGGAACACAACTACAACTGAGAGCTGGCGATACAGTAGAGCTGCCATCAACTTTTCTGGCCAAGTTTTTTACCAAGTCGATTAACGAAGTTAGTTGGTACGATGACTTCCCCACGATCGCCTATATCTCTTACAGGCAAGAAGAGCTCAGACAACCCATCAACCCAACTCCTAAACAACAGCAGCCACTCATCGCCCAAGAACCTAGGTGGATTAACCCAGCATCGTTAGGTTATAGGGGTCCTACCGGCAAGGCTGGCATGTACATCAATTCTCACAGTTACGATGGCTTGTAAGACTGGGAGGTGTAAAAAACAGTGTATATAAATCGGTTGTGAATTAAACAAGGTTTACACTTTGCTAAATCGACTTTTGCGAGTAAACAACAAGACTAACATACACTTTAAAAGCATGGTACAGTTGAAGAGTTTGATCAAGATGGTTGTGGTCTGTGACAAGATCAACATAGAAGAAAAACCCAGCAAGACTGTGATTCGCCACCTACAGAGGATCAGCAAGGACACAAAGGCAGAGCTCAAGTCGTTGTTGATTTACATCCAAAAGAGACTCAAGGCTTCGAGCGAGACTTTCAAGGCTATGGATCCAATCCCAATCAAAAATCTAAACACAGCAGAGCTGACGTTACTCAAGTTGATGATGTTAAACCGCATGAAGAAGCCAGTCAACCCCTTTCAACAAGAAGAGAGCTTTCACATCGCTGCTAGCTTTTTCACTTACATGAGCAAGGCTAGAGCGCGTGTTTACAAGTCAAAAACAATAACACCACCACCCGTGCATGTGTTTGCCAAAGAGGATGATGGCGCTGACAGCTGTGTCAACGCTTTAAGAAAGATGGTGCAAAGCTTTCCTACCAGCAACTTTATTGCTAGTCATCCTACAGCGACAATCACTTTAAGAAAGATGGCTTGCGGCTGCGAAGACTACCACGATTTTTGTGAAAGGATTAAGCTGTTGGACAACACTCCGTCAATCAGTTACCAGCTCTACGCCAAAAATTTGTTTCATCTGATAAACGAGCGTTTGTTTCAGTCTACGCTGCAACCAGAGTTTTGGAGTTTAAATCTAGAGGCGCCGTCCACGTTTGTTGTGGCTGCTCACGAAGACTTTATGGGTTTTAAGTCGCTGACTGCTGGGAGCGTCAACTTAAAAACCAAGCGCTGTGAAGGCTTTAACATGCTTAAGGCTGAGATTATTCACCAGATGTCACACGCCTTTTTGCTCAACTGCAGTTTGTTTGCGTCTCACGAGGAGCAGTTTACGGTTGTAGAGAAGCTCGTGAGGGATTTTTGCGGATTGACTGGCGAGATTGTATCGCCACCTTGTGTGTATAGAGATTGATAAAAACAATAAAGTGATTCTAAACTTACAAAGTTGTCTCTGTGTCTGTGAGGTGTGAGTGAGTGAGTGGTCTTATGACTAAAAAAATCGCAAATTATAAAACTGGGTTGCTGTGTCTCCCATCTTGATTCTAAGTCGATTGGTATGGGTGGCTGGTCTGAGTGATCAATATGTCTGTCTGTGTGTGAGTGTGTTCAATTTATGACTTTAAAAATCGCAAATTATAAAAGTGGGTTGTTATGTCTCCCATCTTGATTTTAAGTCGATTGGCATGGGTGGTTGGTCTGAGTGATCAATATGTCTGTCTGTGTGTAAGTGTTTATTTTTTTGGCTTTAAAAAATCACAAATTATAAAAATGGGTTGCTGTGTCTCCCATCTTGATTCTAAGTCGATTGGCATGGGTGGCTGGTCTGACCGACTAAAAATGTGGGTGTGACTGGTGTGTGTCAAGTCGGGTTAAGTCGTGTTGGTCGAGCATCTCTACCCACCTCAGTCACCCCACTCGTGTCATGAGTTGTGTCTCGTGTCAGGGTCGGGCTACCCTACTCGTGCCATGAGGCGTACCTTCTCGACCATCATCACCCCAGCCTACCATACTCGTGTCATGAGGCGTACCTTCTCGACCCATCGTCAACCCAACCTACCCTACTCGTGTCATGAGGCATACCTTCTCGACCCACCCCAGCCTACCCTAAGTCAGGCTTACGCCCTCATGATGTATGGTTGGGCGGTCGACACTCGGTCAGCAAAGCTGCCGAGCGCGACTTCGCTGGACTTGACTCGGGGGCAACACGGATAAAGTCATCTGACATAACGGCCTCCCGCCATGTCATTTGACTTCATCGTGGTACCCCCGGTAGAAGGGTATTTTGGGGTGTCAAAAAATTATTAGTCATATATAGGGCGGCCATCTTGATGACGTCATCATTTTTTGTTCTTTGTCTTACTAAACGGCCGTTACAGACGTGGCCAGCTATATATTCTTACTAAACATATAGGATTATATAGCTGGCCACGTCTGTAATGAGGTCAAGTATGAGTCATAATCTATTTTTAGATATATAAAATAAAAAAAGACAAAAAAACGCAAAAAATGGTCTTGACCTGATGACGTCATCATTTTGTTTTTTGTTTTAGTAAAGGCCGTTACAGACGTGGAACCTTCTTTATTCTTACTAAACATATAGAAATATAGTAGGTTCCACGTCTGTAATGAGGTCAAGTATGAGTCATAATCTATTTTTGACATGTGACATGTGACATAAAAAGACAAAAACAAAAATTGGTTTTATTATTTACAAATTTTATTATATACAAAAAAAAGAGCGATAAGACTCGCTAAAACAACACAAAACATACAGGCGATAACAACTCGCCAGTCAGAATGTTTTTATACAACATGGATCAGCATCTACAGGGTTTTATTAAAAAACAACATCCCATTTTTCATTAACATCACACTCTTCTTCCATATCTTCTTCTTGTTTGTCCGCTTTCATCGGTGTGAGGTTTTTAAGAGACTGAGTTATTCTTTCATGTGCTTTTACCGGACTTATTTTTATAGCTGTTGAAACCGTAAAACCCAATGGCTTGTGCTTGGTGTAAGGTTGTTTTCTCACGGGTTTGAGCTTAGTTGCACGTCCGTCAACTATTTTTAACTTCAAATTAAATCCACTTGCTATACTAGCAAGCCTCTCAGCCGACTCTTTGCTAGATGTGATTCTATTTTTAAGCGTTTCTTCTTTGATTTCTTTGAAGCAGTCGTACAGGCTTAAGACGCAATCTGGTGCTGGAACTTCATCCACACACTTTGCCGGGTTGTGTATATGTGTTGAAACTACTTTTCCATCCTCTATGATTTCAATTTTTTTGTCTTTCATGATGAAGAATTCTGGGTGATCCTTTTTGTCATTTTTCAACTCCTCTCTGAACTTTGCTTCACTTTTGTCAACAACCGCTTTAGATTGTTTTGTTAAAAAACAGCTTATCCTCCGCCAACACCTGTGGAACTTGGTACTGAATCTTGCCGGTGTCCATTTTGCTGATGTAAGTGAATCCTCTGACCAATCGCACGTATATGTCAGCGTAGGCAGCTGGTGAGTAAGAAGACAGCATCTTCTTGACGTTTTTACCCCAAACGTAGGTCTCTTCCAAGGCTTGCATCTCATCTCGGCAGGCTTCGTAATTTGGTTTTGGAAACTTTTTAATCACATGCTTGTGATTGTTTTTCTTTTGGAAGACAAACAGCTCTTGATCTGTGACCGATCTGATTCTGGCACTCAGTTGAATCATATCCGCAGCTGTAGGACTAAACATGGTAGCCGATGTGTGTAAAAACAACATGTCAAAGGCGTTCTTGTCAGCGATAGAGTAGCCCACACCAAGCTTTTGAGTGAAAGGGAAGATGTGAGACTTCTTTGCCAGTTGAATCACTTTTTCAAGTCCCATTTTTTCTGCGGTCATAGCGTTTAGTTGAGTGACGGCAATCTCATCTGAGATTTGAGCCTTGATTTTGTTAATCACAACACGCTGATCATTAGTTGAGCTAAAAGCTATAGCCACATTTTTTTCCGTTTGTAGCTGCGTTGGCTATGAGGTAGACCCACCTGTCCAAATCATCTATGAAGTTGATCTTCTTGAAAATCGGAGGGTACTTTGTATCGTTGCAGACAAAGATCGGTTTCCTGTCAAAGAACACCTTCTTGATAAACTCGGTGTGGTTGTCAACGATCGCCAAGTAGCCCCTCTTCTTTCTCAAACGATCTTTAACTTGAATTTTTGCGTCTGCTAAGTTGATTGTTGTCTTTGTGAACTTTTTGTTTAACAAAACCTGAAGATCGAGCTGTCCTTCAAAAGATTTTATAAACTCGCTCAGTCCCATCAACCTTTCACATAGATCCATCTGCCTTTCAGAGAGACCCGCGTCTACAAAGATCACCCCTTCCACATCCTTCATCACCCGGCAAAGATTGGCAATCATCCACTTTTGTGGTTTGACAGTACCAGACTCTTCTTTCTTTCCGTCCAGACAAAAACTGCTGTTTAGCACGGCCAATTCATCCAAAACCAAAAATCTAGGAGATGAACGATGTGTCTCCGTGTTGTGAGTAGGAAGAGAATTCACAACAAGAACGTCTATGTAGTACTTCTCTGGTTTTTGTTTTTTCTTCCAGAGTAACTTCACGCACATCGTTCAACACCAGTTTTATTTTGGTTTTGTTGAGCCAGTCGTTTTCCCGCTTCAGTTGTCTCATGAAGTCATCGCAAAAACTTCCTCTCAGGTTGATTTGAAGGGCTTGCAAACGCTTAGTGTGTTGTTTTGAAACTTCCACTAACTTGCTGACAAACTGCTGAGCTAATAAAATCCTCGGCGCAACATACATCATATCGCAAGGACTCCGTACCATCCTCTTGATCATAAACTCAGCCAAACCGGTAGTCTTACCAGCACCCATTTGTCCAGTGACACAGACTCCGGTCTTGCCTTTGATTTGGCTGTGATCAGAGCATGTTACCTTTAACTTTTTAGTCAGCTCTTGACACAATCCAGCGCTGTCAGTCGTCACCATGGGTATAGCGGGCACATTCTTTAGAACCTCATCATCGCTCTTGGCCGGTAAGAGAGGCAAGTCTTTTTCATACTCCATCTCGGGGGCAAACATCTGCGTGTGATCCCTCACATCTTCTACACCAACATCCTTTGCCATCCTGTCCAGCATAGACACCGCAAACTGATGAGACACGTACGAATCCGGATCGCTAGACTCTCCCCAATTTATCTTCTTTTTTTTCTCTGCAGCTTCCAACTTCTTTTGTTTAATCTTTTCCTTGTTTTTCTTGATGAGACTGTTAATAGCCTCACCATCACCCAGCGACATGCAGATTTTGTTGATCTTCACAGCCCCGTTGTGACAAGCCGTCTTTTTTGTAAAAGTTTTTTAGCACGTCATAGTCTGGCATGCTGTCTACGATGCTTGTCCTATCCGTGATTTCTACAAAGGCAGTCACCTCTTCCCTCTCTTCCTCCAACTTGCGTTTCTTTCCCACGAGTTGAGCGATCGTCTTCTCTTCTTCTCCCCTGGCTTTCAATTGTTTGTTGATCACTAGAGCTCTAGCATACTTGCTCGCAAACTTTACATCCTTTATCGGTTGACGGTTGGGTTTAAAACTGTGGTGTTGTATGATCCACTCTCCTTGACACATACGATTTTCTGCTTCCACTGTGAGATTTTCATACTCTTGCTGGGCACACCGCTTGTTGTAAACCAATTTGCTTTGTCCCAGACTTCTCATCAACCTGTCAAAGGTGTAGATCTTTAAATCCACGTGAGTAAATGCTGCTGGGTACTTGTCTGCCATGGCGTAGACCACATCACGCACCTCTTGCCAGTTTTTGTAAATCAGATTTGAGAAAATCAAGTGGTAGCTCTGCTTTACCTCTCCTCTTTTGTGTTTTTCTCCAAAGCTGTAGTCTGTTGTCAACACCTCATACTGCAAGTCTTTGGTTTGGTAAAAGTCTTGCGCAGCCTGTACAATCTTTTGGACACCCGCAAAATTTTTACAGCCGGGAGGTACATCGATGTCCATGAAGACCTTGGTGGGAATCTTCGACTGGATAATCTCGTTCAGGTGGCGGTCTTTGCTGCGGATAAACCTTGAGATGATGTGTAGAGAAGGGATTCTACCGCCACGGCCGCACTTGCGAATCAAACAAAAGTTTTTGATCGTCTTGTGAACTACTCTCTCTTGAGTACCGTCAGATTCTGTGGTTTTGTAGATCCGATCCACGGCAAAGATGGATTCGCCTCTAAACTTCATAGCCTTACACAGATTCTTGTTAGGAAAGGTATAAAGCTTGAGTAGAGTCTTGCGGTCCAGTTGAACATACTCGGACTTGCCACCCTGTTGTTGTTGTAACATCGTTGCTGTTTTGTAGTAAAATGATATACAAAGTAAGATGTAAGATCAATTTATATACTGACAACAGGCCCTTGAAAATAAATGCTACAGATAGATGTAAGACAAAAAGCAATAACAAAACACAGGTTTTATGTAGGGTTTTTACAAAACTTTATTTATTTTTTTGTTTGAGGATAAGCGTTATCTTTTTCACGCTCGAAAATTCTTCTCAACAAACTGGCACCTGGTCTTTTTCTTGCACTCCTCCAAAATCTTTAAGTGCTCCACCAGAGGATCATCGCCCTTCTCCCAAAACCTTACCAAGTTCCCGCAAGAGCAACACCTTACGCTGTCCATCCTCCCCGTGTAAAAAACCCGGCAGCCGCCAAGCTTTGTGGAGTGACAGTAGGCTTGTCTCCAAACTGTCTCGCGGGCCAGTCTTCGAAGGTCTTTAGTCTTTCATCCATCCTCTGCATGTCCATGTCGTAAACATCGTGCGTTGGAGCGCAGATAGAGTTGATGAAGGCGCAGTCGTAGCCAATACCGTTGCCAGTCAAGTCTTTGTGTAGCTCCAAGATGTTAAGGGTATTGTGCAGATTTTTAATCCTCAATCCACAACAAAAACACTCCACCTGGTCAGCCGTGCCCGTGTAGAAAAACCCAGACTTGGCCAGTCGGTAAGCCGATGGTGAAAAAGGCCATCCTTCAAAGGTAGCAAATCTCTTGCTGTGAGTGTTGTAGCAAAATTCTTTCACCTTTTCTTCACCTCCTCCTTCTTCTTGTTGAATTACGATAGAGGGGCTGGCGTAGTCCGGGCAGAATCGATCATCGGCAGTCAGAGGCGCTGGGTAGTATTGTCTGGGAGCAGCCTTGACTTCAAACTGAAAATCCTGCAGGGAGTCCATGTAGTGATCACATGGACGAACAACAGTCACCTGTAAAGCCGCGTTTTTACGCCGTATGTTAGCCATGATCTTTCTCTTGTGATAAGTTAGTAAAAACAAGATCTGTTGTTTATGCTGTATAGTAAGGGCTGGTTACTGATTCTTAGTGAGCTCTGCCTAGTTTTTATACACGGTAAAATTAAAAATCTATTGATACTTCTTCTAGTTCACTCAGACACAGCTTTTTACGGCTTGCAGTACCTCTTATAAGTTTGTAAGCCACTCATAAGCTTTAAAAGGTAGCCTTGACTAACACTATATATATCCAGCTTGCTATTAGGTTTGGTATCATTTGCTTGTAAGCTATACAACAGTTAATAACAAAACCTTTACTACAAAGCTCTTTTGTTACGGTTCTACTACCTACAACCAAACCTACAAAGATGTGCTGCCAAAACAACATCCCTGAGATCCTCTGTGGAATCATCGCGAAGTGCGAACCTGAACTAGTTGAGCCCGCAGAACTTGTCATAGATGTTCCAGAAGAGGAGGAGGCTGTGGCTGTTGAGGAAGCCGTTGTCGAGGCTGTTGGCGTTGTGGAAGCAGTTGTCGATGCTGTGGAAGAGAGTGAAGAGGAGGCTGTTGTTGAAGAAGAGAGTGTTGATGAAGCTCCCACATCTCCAGCTATGACGGATGACGATGAAGAGCTGTTTAAGAAGGCTAGACAAGAAGAGAAGGAAGCTATGAAGTATGTGGCTTCGGAAGATGAAGAGAGCGCCAGCGAGGATGAATACGAATCAGATTTTATTGATGATGTTGGCAACGATGATGAGACCGCGGAAGACAGCACAGGCCCAGATGATGATGAAGAACCCAGGGAGAAACCAGCGCCTGTTAAAGAAGAGGACTCATCAGATGAACAGGCTGTCAACACTCTAGTAGAGGAGGCTGCTAGATTTACCAAGGGAGAGGTCCTGGGTAAACGTAAACGCCAGCCGGTCAATTACACCGTCTACTTTTCTGACGATGATGAAGATGTTGATGAGGAGCAAGTTGTGCTGGCCAAGAGGCGGAAGACTGGCAACGGGAGGTCTACTCCTTCTCGCCCTCTGGCTGTAGACACAGACAGCGACTTTACTTGTGACGACTCCAGTGAGGAAGAGATTGAGGAGGAAGAGCCTTGCGCATCTCCCGCTGCCACCCTGGCTGATGAGGAGGAGGAGTAAAGAACTAACAAAAACTTGAAAGCGAGACGTATCGCTCAATTTGAATTTTTTTATGAAAAATAAATATGATATTCAAAGCTTATTTATCATCTTTTTTTGTCCTTTGCTTTATGTTTTGTTTGACCATACGCAAACCATGAATCTTACCAACGACTTTCAGAGTGAGCTTATGCTCAAACTAAAACAGAGAAACGAATCCTTGGCAGTTCACACACCACAGACACCACCGCCTCTCAAACCACTCTTTCCTCCAAAACAAAAGAAGAAGGTTCCACCCAAGGTTGCACGCAAACCACTCCGTAAGCTAACGGTGTCTGTCTCTAAGGCAGAGCTGGATGAAATCAATAAGCTGCCTCCGGCACCTCCTTTACCTTACTATCCTTCACCGCCACCAGCACCAAAAGAAGAGTTAGGGCCCTTTATTTTTCCTGAAGCTTTACCACCACCACCAGAGTGTTGTAAACCGCCACCGACAGAGTGTTGTGAATTAGACGATGACATGCAATCTATCATGAACCAGTTTGATGATATCATGCTTGAGATTACGGGCTTACTATA
>JAAQRG010330198.1:0-11919 GCA_011634625.1 Babylonia areolata | reverse complement strand
AAATATATATATATATATATATATATATATATATATATATATATATATATATATATATATAAAATAGCAGAATAACACCAAAGTATCAGTGTTTCACTCATATTTTTGACAGGAATAACACCAGTGTTTTGCTCACATTTTTGACGGGGTTGTGAAGGGAGGGGAGAGAGGTCAAATCAAACTATGGTGCTTAGAGCCTCGCCTACCACTAAGGCCATCTCAAGGCTATTGTCACATTAATACCTACTACAAGGGTTAAAAAAGAACAACCCCAAAACAAAAAACAAAAAAACCAATAAAAACAAGTCACCGCTTTCAAACTTTCCACTCAAAGTTTTAAAAAACCTTCCATCGTTTAAAACCTTCAAATCTGATTAAAAATGTTCACTTCTTTCAAGAAGTCCATCAGCGCCCACGGAAGCACATTACGAAACAAAGTCTTGAGAGAAACGGCTGTGTAATGTCTGTGTCTAATATCATGCAGATCCCAACAGTCAAGGAGCACGTGTTTCACGTTGAGAGGCTCATCACAGGGAATACATTGAGGGGCCTCTTCCCCTTTCAACATGTTAGAATGAGTAAAAAAAAAAGTGTGCCCTGCAAGCAGTCTGCACAGCACAGACTCCTCCTTTCTGTTCCTCACCCCCGATGGGAGGGTCTCTTTTAGGTCTGGACAGATTTGGAACAGCTTGTTGTCCGTCTGGGTGTTCCACTCCTCTTGCCAAAGATCCTGAACATCAGTGTTCACCTTCTGTTTCATGTCTGTGTATGGTACGAAGGATCTCGATAATTCTTCCTTTGCAGCGTTCTTGGCCAGCTGGTCTGCCCTTTCGTTGCCACGAATGCCAACATGTCCAGGAACCCAGGCCAATACAACCTCGTATCCTTTCTTCGTTACAAGAGTAAAAGCTTCGTTCAGGGAGAGAGTTTGAGAGGAGTGGGGGGTTGCAGTCACAAAAGTTTGTTGTCGTTTTTTTTCAGTAAACTGTTGTTTATTTCCCCCTCCCCTCTCCATTTTTCTGGCAGATAAAGGACCCCCAGGTGAGGCCACAGATCCTGGAGCTGGTGCGCCCCTCCCTGGACTACATGCTGACGCTGCAGCTGCCCTCGGGCAACTTCCCGCCGGTCATCGGCGAGCAGGACGACCGCCTGGTGCACTGGTGTCACGGGGCTCCCGGCTGGGCATCCATGTGGGCCCTGGCTTATCAGGTCAGGGTCAGGGTCATCAGAACAAGAGCGAGAGCCTGTCGTGGTTCGAGCACACGTGTGATTCCTGCTGCAGTATGAATTTATGGTCTGTCATACATATATATACACGGGTGTTTTCAGGCATCTGTGCTCTTTCAACAAAATTCGTTTGATAAAAGAAGAAGAAGAAAAAATGTTTCAGACAAAGTTTTGAAGAAAAAGAGATAAGATTAAAATTGCTCAAAATAAAAATTAATCATCATATTCTTGTGACAGTTTCTGTGCTGATGAAGATGGGAATACTCCCAGATAATAAGTATAATTTTTGCAGGGATTAAAAAAAACAACACAATTCTTCACCATCTATAGGAATGTAACCATATACAATCTTTTTGGTCAGAATTTGTGAGATATTTAAAAGAAAAATGTTTACACTTTTTTTTAAGTCGTGTTTTGCTTACACCGGTTAGGTTTTGGCTTGGTGTTTTTTTAAGTCATGTTTTGTATTTTGTATTTGTATTTCTTTTTATCACAACAGATTTCTCTCTGTGAAATTCAGGCTGCTCTCCCCAGGGAGAGCGCGTCACTACACTACAGTGCCACCCACTGTTTTGTTTTGTTTTTTTTCCTGCGTGCAGTTGTATTTGTTTTTCCTATCGAAATGGATTTTTCTACAGAATTTTGCAAGGAACTACCCTTGTGTTGCCGTGGGTTCTTTTACGTGCGCTAAGTGCATGATGCACATGGGACCTTGGTTTATCGTCTCATCCAAATGATTAGCGTTCAGACCACCACTCAAGGTCTAGTGGAGGAGGAGAAAATATTGGTGGCTGAGCCGTGATTCGAACCAGTGCACTCAGATTCTCTCGCTTCCTAGGTGGACGCATTACCTCTAGGCCATCACTCCACATAGATTGGTTTCTGCATGGTGTTTTTTTTAGCAGTGTTTTGCTTACACCTGTTAGGGTTTCTCTGTTAGGTTTCTGCACGGTGTTTTTTTTTAGCAGTGTTTTGCTTACACCTGTTAGGGTTTCTCTGTTAGGTTTCTGCATGGTGGGTTGTTTTTTTTAGTTGTGTTTTGCGCACCCTCAGGTGTATAATGACCGCCGTTACCTGGAGGCGGCCGAGCGGTGCTGTGACGTCACCTGGCAGCGAGGGCTGCTGAAGAAAGGCTACGGACTGTGCCACGGAGCCGCTGGCAACGCGTACGCCTTTCTGGCGCTGTTCCGCCTCACCCAGGACCAGAAGTACCTGTATAGAGCCTGCAAGGTAAAGAACAGTGAGGGAACTATATATGTATATGTGAGAGGAAGCACTCAGTAAGTTTGTAAAAGAAAAATGTGTTGCCGTGTAGGAAAATGAATGAGTTAAATCCACTATGGCTGGCTTCGGATCCACTCTGTTTACGCATACCCGGGTTCAAACACTCAACTGTTGGCCGCCGTTCTTTCTCTGTCTCTGGACCTTGCATTTGGAATGAACTTCCTCTTTCGCTTTGTCAAGTTTCCACACTCAGCCCTTTCAAGTCTGGCCTTAAAACCCACCTCTTCCCAAAATAGCCTCCCTTTCCTGCCTCTTCCTTGTCTTCAGTTTCTCCAGTTTTAAAGTTATGCATTCATGTGAATGACTGGTGTGAAGGATCGCTTTGATTTGTCTCTGCACAAGATTCAGTGCTATATAAATACCATTATAGTGGAAATAATTGTTAAAAAGATTGTGTTTTTCTTGTTTGAACGTTCTGCAGTTTAACATTTCAAAATGTTTCCATGCTTGCAAGATTTTTTTTCCTTTTGTCTAGAGAAGTGTAGGCAGGAAATGGGTAAATGAGATAAGACGTGTGTAGCTGGTGGAACTGCTGTGTTGCAGTTTGGCCTGTGTGCAGTTGAGGAGTCACAATATGTCATCATGATTGTGTTTGTTGCAGTTTGCAGAGTGGTGCTTTCAGTATGGGCAGCATGGCTGCAGGATTCCTGACACCCCATTTTCCTTGTTTGAAGGTGATTGGGGATTTGTGTTTGTGTGTGTGTTGTGTGTGTTTCTTTTTTTTATAATTTTTTTTAACTGTATATGTATTAATGAGTGGTGTGTGTGTGTGTGTGTGTGTGCATTCCTGCTGCATGGTTCAGATGACAGACAGTTATTTGCAAAAAAAGTCTGTTAGCTATTTTATACATGCTGACATACATCAGTTTTCATTTTCAAGACTTGAGGTCCCTTATTGGCTTCAGATGGAAGAAATTGGTATGCGCAAGTGGTACTGAAATGACATTTAGTCATCAGCCACTCGCGTCTAAAAATCACAGAAAAAACGGCGGCTCACACACACTCACGGGCCATGTTTGTGTTCGTTGAAGATTTATAAAGACATGATCTGATTTTAGATCCATAGTTATAGATACTGAGGTAAATTTTTTTTTTTGTTTGTTTGTTTTTGTTTTTTTCCCCCTTGCAATGAAGGTTATATTTTCTCTTCAGCATCATCACCATGACAATTTTCCTGTGACAAGACACATATTACACAAGCATGGTAATAGTTAGCAAGGGTATTTTCACAGAAGAAGAAAAAACAACATTTTCACTTATAATATGACACCTCGATTCCCAACTGGCTGCACACATTTGACCGTCAGATGACATAGTTCACAGGAGACAACAGAGAGCTACAACAGCACCATTGTTACAAAGTTGATACATGGTAAAGGTGATCTGATAGTTGTAAACAGATTCCAATTGTTAGCTAATTGTGTCAAGTTATCATGAAACAACACTGCAAATACATATTATTTGTTGGGCACTGATTCTTTTTGCTAAATAAAAACAAGTATCCAAAAAGAAAAGAAAACGGAGTTAGGGGTTTTCAATGAGCAGGTTTTTTGTGATAACACCAGTTGGCAGAGAAATCATTAAGCCTGAAATTTATAGATACTGAGGAAAGTTTGTTGTGATCGTTGTCATGCGGCGTAGGCACTGGCTTTGGATGTTTTATTCTAAGAGAGTGTGTGTATGCATGTGTTTGTTCACCAGTGTTTGTGTGCTTGGGATGGGAGTGGAAAAGGTTTTCAAGAGATTGAAGAGCAGGGTGTGTGTATAAGTTTGGTGACAGATCATGCCAAATTTTTGACAAAAGCCATTCAAGAAGTGAAGGTGTGCAAAGATGCAGGATACAGACTCTCTACCAGGAGTGAGTTTTGACAGTGTTTTTGACATGACTTTACAGCATTGTCTTGTGACGAACATTTATTTCACCAGCTTTATAAAGTCGAGTTGTGATAGACTTCAGATTATGGTGCATTGAAATAAGAAAAAAATTATTTGCAAGCACATAAAAGCACAAAAGAACAAAGACAAAGACTGTCACACTTATCCTACAATGCACAAAAGAATAGTGTAATATGGGAGATAGTGTGTGTGTGTGAGTGTGTGTGTTGGGGCTCATGTATGTTTATGTGTATTTGTTTGTGCTTTCATATCTGTGAAACTGCATGTTTGTTGCATATCTGTTATGCATGTGTGTGTGTGTATGTGTGAATGTGTGTCTGCATGTTTTACATTTATTTGCTTATTTATCATCTTTATTGTCTTTTTATTTTATTTTTATTTATTACTATTATTATTATTATTATTATTATTATTATTATCATCATTATTATTATGATTATTATTATTATTGTTATTATCCTTTTTTTTCTCTTTTTTTTTCTCAAGGCCTGTCTAAGCGCGTTGGATTATGCTGCTGGTCAGGCATCTGCTTGGCAGATGTGGCATAGCGTATATGGATTTGTCTGAACGCAGTGACACCTCCTTGAGCTACTGATACTGATACTGACAAAATAATAAACACAAAGACAGTCACACTTATCCCACCCCCATCCACCTGTGTTTTGCATGCACAGATATTCACACAACACACTTCCTAGTGCGCACACTTGTATTTTTGGAACTCAGTCTCAGCCTTTAACCAGCTAAATAAGGTGTCCACCATTGACATGAAGTGATGAAATAGTGAAAAACCGGAAACGCTTGAAACGAAAGTATAAGGTCATTTATGTGGAACATATAGTACGACAGCATGCACGTGCACGCGCGCGCACGCACACACACACACACACACATACATACACACACACACATTCATGTACTTCCCACACTCCTCCCTCACCCCCACATGACATGCACATTCTTGTGCACAGTTTCAGTTTCTCAAGGCGGCGTCACTGCGTTCGGACAAATCCATATACGCTACACCACATCTGCTAGGCAGATGCCTGACAGCAGCATGACCCAATGCACTTGTGCACAATGCTGTCACATCAAGTTATCGCTTGAATAGAAACACTACATGACCACTTTAATTCAAATACTGTGAAGTTCTTAAAAGAAAATATGCAAAAATTTTAACACACGAAAATTTACACCGGGCATTACATGTTCACACACGCTCTTCACGGACACAAACACATCAGCTGTCACTACTTTCTTTCAAAGTTGCTGTTGTGATGTGCAGGGATGGCAGGAACCATCTATTTCCTGTGCGACTTGCTGGATCCAATGAAGGCCAGGTTCCCTGCCTATGAGTACTGAACACGGGTGTTACGTCTCGCGCACGATACCATGTTGTTCAGCTTCCGGTGCAAACTTGCGTTCAAGTACGAATATGTCCTTCAGCTTCCAGTGCAAACTTGCGTTTTTCAAGTCCTGTGGCAGATCTGACAAACTCACTTTCTGCTGTTGACAGTTGCGCGACTCTGTGGCCAGAAATGTCAGCTTTAAAATCATTCACTCTTGGTGCCATTGTTTGTTACTGGTTTCCATTTCCGGAATGGTCAAGAGACTCCGGAAAAGACAGTGTGGGCATACTGTTTTGGCTTATGCTAGCAATCTGGGTGGTTTTACTTCTTTTTTTTTCTTCTTTTTTTTGTTGTTGCAAACTATACAGTTTACAGAGTAGTCTGTGTCCAGGTATTTCAGGCATTATGAGTGAAGAAAAATGTTTGTCTGCGAGTTACAAACTGCCGGGCATAACGATTGTATGTTTTTCAGGGGAATTCCTCATTTTTATAGCAGTGATTCTTGTAACATCAAGAAAATACAGACGTGCACAGAGAAATGTGTTCTGACAAAAGAACAATACAATACAATACAGGACAGTACAGGGAAAAAAATTACTGAATCTCCCAGTCTGCTGGAAAAATGGGTTGGCTTTGAAAATCAACTGATGTTTCGGGGAAGATGATAATTCTGCAATAACCCATCGTGTAAATAAAAAAAAAATAGGACTCATTAAAATATTGGAGAAGGGGGGGATGTGTGTGGGTTTTTTTTTGTTTTTTTTCTTCATTTTGATTTATTCTTTACTTGCCACAGACATTGTACAAGGAGTCATTATGTGTACAACCTGAAAGATATCACTAAATACTTGGAGTTTTAGTGCTTGTGAACTGTGAAAAATTCACGACATTAAACTTAAAGCTTTTTTAATTTTATTTATTGTCCTGTTTTGTTGTACTGATTATGATGTGGCAGCGTTGCCATCTCTCAATGGAACTATTGCCTGGTCAGTGTACATGGTTCTGTCTCTGTCTCTGTCTCTGTCTCTCTCTTCCATCCAATTTTTCCAAACATCTCAGTTGTGTTTTTATTATTCACTCTCCCTGTACACATCATACATTGTAATTTATTCAGCACCTATTTTACCATGTCTTTCGCTAACCAGTTTTATCATTTTCCTTTAAACCCAACAACATATTCATAGTGAACACAACAAAAGGTGTTGTTGTTTTCAAGCACATAAACTAAGGATTTATCCAGAAAATTTTTCAGAGGGTTGTCATAGCAATGTTTATACTATTATAGCATTGATTGTGATGGCCAGACTGAGCAGAATTTGAAGAAAAAGCTAAGACATTAACTGCATGAACCAATTCATAGAGAGGAGTTCATTTTTTTTTCTATCTAGATTTTCTTCCTCATGGAATTGTGTTTCATTGTATTACTCTTTTTTGTCACAACAGATCTCTCTGCATAAAATTCGAGCTACTCTCCCCAGGGAGAGCACATCGCTACACTGAGAGCACCACCCATTTTTATCTATTTCTTTCCTGCCTGTCGATTTTTATTTGTTTTCCTATCGAAGTGGATTTTTCTAGAGAATTTGGCGAGGGGCATTCCTTTTGTTGCTGTGCGTTCTTTTACATGTGCAAAGTGCATGCTGTACATTGTACCTCGGTTTATCGTCTCATCCAAATGACTGGCGTCCAGACCACCACTCAAGGTCTAGTGGATGGGGAGAAAATACTGGCGACTGCCAGTGTGATTCGAACCAGTGCGGTCAGATTATCTCGCTTCCTAGGCAGATGCGTTACCTCTTGGCCATCACTCCACACTTATTGTTGAAATAACTTACCAGCCGAGCCTACAATAATCAAGACATAAAGCCCAATTTTGTATTCTCTCTCTTACTCTCTCTCTCACTCATTCTCTCTCTCCGAATTACTAGCGTCCAGGCCACCACTCGAGGTCTAGTGGAAGGGGGGAAAATACTGGTGACTGTGCTGGGATTCGAACCAGTGTGCTTAGATTCTTTCACTTCCTAGGTGGATGTGTTACCTCTGGGCCATCGCTCCACTGTTTTACTACTTTCATTCAGCAAAACCAACAACAGTATCAGTATCAGTAGCTCAAGGAGGCGTCACTGTGTTAGGTCAAATTCATTTATGCTACACCACATCTGCCAAGCAGATGCCTGACCAGCAGCATAACCCAACGCACAGTCAGGCCTTGAAAAAAATAAAATAAAATAAAAATAAAAATCAATAACAATACTAAAATAAAATAACGTAAAATTAAATAAATAAAGTAAAAAACGACAAAAATTAAAATAAAATGAAAAAAAAACAAAAAGAAAACCACCACCATTAGTAATTACAGAAAGTGTCGTAAAATTCTGCAATTCAAATCCGTGCCACTTTTGATCTCATTTCACCAAGGTACAGGAGTCAAGAGATTTTATTCTTCTTCGTTCGTGGGCTGCGACTCCCACGTTCACTTGCATGTACACAAGTGGGCTGTTACGTGTATGACCGTTTTTACCCCTGCCATGTATGCAGACATACTCCGTTTTCAGGGTTTTTTTTATGCTGGGTATGTGTTCTTGCTTCCATAACCCACCAAATGCTGACATGCAATTAAATCTAACAGTAACGATTCAGTAACGATAATAACCATGAACACAATTCTGAAGTAGTACATTAAAGGAATGTAGGAACAGGGCTATAAAGTAATGCTTTTGAAAGTTTGATCATAAGAATCTCATGGCTTGAAATAACTTTCCAAAACTTGTCTGCAGAATACTTAAGTATTCTCTGTGAAATACTACTGATCGACAGTGAAACAAAAAATGACGCAAACCGAACTGCATGCTTATCATAGATGCATATCACTTTTTTTTTCTTTTTTAATACAAAATTTTGTCTTCAGTGTGTCAAGTTTTGTACAGAAGACTAGATGCAATCTGATAGCGAGTAAATAGCAAGCTGCAGATTCAGTATCCTTTCTTGAATAATGTGCTTGGGGAATAATGTCTCTTTCTGTTTCAAAAACTTTATACTTTGTATGCCTCTTTCACGGAAAGACAGACATGTATTTTTGTCCAATTTTCTGAATCTTGCGCTCCTCTTTTAGCTGCTTTATCAGCAATTTCATTGCCATAGATGCCCACATGAGACATCAGTACCTTTGAGTGTGTGTGTGTGTGTGTGTGTGTGTGTGTGTGTGTGAATGACTGGTGTGTACTGTAAGCACTTTTATTTGCCTCTGTACAAGACACAGCACTATATAAATATTTATCAATATTCGTTCATTGATATCCATTTTCACATTTGAATACTTTTACCCAAAAACAAAAACAAATGAAAAGGCAGGAAATGATCACAGTATCAGTATCAATAGCTCACTGCGTTCGGTCAAATCCATATACGCTACACCACATCTGCCAAGCAGATGCCTGACCAGCAGCGTAACCCAACACGCTTAGTCAGGCCTTGAGAAAGGTTGATTAAAATTGTATGATGGGGTGGGGAGGATCGAGACGGAGGGTACGCATCAGAACAAGATACTGCTTATTTGAAATAAACTGAAGTACAATTTTAGAAAATGACCAGGCAGACTTTGTGCAAGAGAAGTCATTGATTTAATGAGAGAAACAATTAACGACAATTTAAAAAAAGAAGATGATATATGTATATATATATATATATAATAAATGACAATCTTTCGTGTGAGGCCTCATGAACTCACGCGCTGTCAAAACATTTCAACATATATGAATTATATGTCACTCATCGTCTCCCACTGTTCTGGCTGAACTCCATGTTCAGTTGTGGAAGTTTCAGCAGCAGATAAAGAATCTTCCAGGGCATCATGCAGTGTCTGAAATGAAGACAATGTTGCAAATTTATCTTCAGGGCATCATGCAGTGTCTGAAATGAAGACAATGTTGCAAATCTCTAAACAAGGTGTTCCATCTACCTGCACATTTTTTGATCCTGCAGAATTGATTTGGTAGGCTCTCGTATGATTCTTGGCTGATCAGTGTGTTGAGCCCTCTGTTGCTTAGATCAGGCATCAGCAACCCTTTCCTTTCCCTTGTTTCATCAGTATTAATTAAAGCAATATGATATGTGGTTTAGCGTGTCCACCCCCATGAATTGAAACTGCACAGAACATAATGGGACTGGATCAGTTGAAACACATGCATGGGTTTTACAGTAGAGAAAAAGATCGACTCTGATCAGTGTTCTCTTGGTCCGTATCATTGTAAATTCTCTTCTGGACTTTTCTCATCTTTCAGCTGTATTATTATTATCATTATCATTACTACTACTACTACTACTACTACTATTTGTTGTTGTTATTGCCACTTTTGTGTTCATTGATTGTCAGCGACCCAACTATATATATACACTGGATGCACATACACACATGTGTCTTTGCTGACAGGCACACACATACGCACATGCACACACATTTACTACACTGATCCCACAAATTGTTTACTTGTAGTATCTGTGTATCTGCACTCACACATAGCTCCCACAATCCACACACACACATCATAATACACACACACACACACACACACACACACACACACACACACGTGTCACATACATACACGCGTGTCACACACACACACACACACACACACACACACACACAAACACGCCAGCTCCCATGACGTACATACACCTACGTACACATGCATACACGTAACCATTTCCACATTTTTTCCCGCAGTGGTTAATTGCACAAATCTATACAGGCTTAGCTAGCAAAAGTGGTGGGAAAAGATCTGAAAAAGATCGCGCATCTCCAAGACCATGGACATCAATTCAAGCATGTTGTTCAGTCTGCTTCATCAGGAACGGTCCAGAGACTGCTCCATTTTGACTGGGGAAAAAAAAGTCTGAGAATTGTTGGTTGGGGGATGATAGCAATCTTTGCATTATTTGTTAACAAAACAATAAAAAAAAAAACCCCTAAAACAACAACCACCCCCCTCCCCCGCCAAGTATTTTCATCATGCATTATCTCCTGCTTGATATGCGCAGGTTAAAAAGATTACCGAGATACGGTTGTTGTTTTTTTTTCTTTTTTTTTTTTCGTTTACGTTTTTTCGTTTCGTCTTCATTATTTGACGATATATCATTAAAAAGATTTGTGGCCAATTAAAAAAAAAAATCATAACAAACTCTCCCATCCAACCTCCAAACACGCACAAATACACACACATAAAATGAACATCCAACTAGTCAACTAATCCTAAAAGATATAAGATTTTTTAAATTTCAGTTTTCGTCATACGGCCACCGTCAAAAATTAAAAATAGCACAAACAAAATAAAAACGGAATGCGGAACTATAATGACGTCATGTCCAGAAACATGGCAGTAATGTTGATGTTGGTGGAACCTGAGAGTTGACCAGCTTCCTCTCAAAGGAGTCGTTTTATTTGTATTGATACGCAAAGTAAGTTGAAAAAATAGACTCGAGTCTTCTTGTACTCAATACGAGTCAACGTTTGTAATCGATTGGTAAGATTGTGATCTTGGAATGTGACCGTAATTATGATTATTGCTGACGATCTATAGATCTGGGGCAATCTATTGAGGTCAAATTCACGATGTCTTTGATGACATTGTAGTTTTGATTTTGTTGATTTGATTTGCGTTATTTAAGAAAAAACATACAAAGCCTTTCAGCGTAAGAATGACGTTAATTTTTACCTTTGGTTTCTTGGTAATTTTCGCATGTCCCAAGACGGGAAAAGGAGACGGTGTGTATTCTTTCCCAGATAACCACTCTGACTCACTTTCTTTGTTGAATGTAGATCACTTTCCTTGTCCTTTTGGTTTGAAGGGTAACGCGCGCGTGCGCACACACACACATACACACACACGCGCGCGCGCGCGTGCACATACACACATACACTCACAACACATACCAAAACAAGTCAGCATGTTCACACAAAGGTCTGTTAACTGTAACTGTTAAAGTGTTTTTACTCATGGATGGGTATGCTATGAGTTTCATTTTCAAGGAGGTGTCAGAGTATAATGGGCATGAACTAATGCAGACCAGTCTTTATAAGTTGATTTGAAATTACAGTTGATAACTTGATTCGAAAATTGTAATAAAGGTATTGTCACACTTATACCATTTAGTGGTATCAGAA
>JAAQRG010330188.1:0-18423 GCA_011634625.1 Babylonia areolata | reverse complement strand
GTTCTTTTACGTGCGCTAAGTGCATGCTGCACACGGGACCTCGGTTTATCGTCTCATCTGAATGACTAGCGTCCAGACCACCACTCAAGGTCTAGTGGAGGGGGAGAAAATATCGGCGGCTGAACCGTGATTCGAACCAGCGACCTCAGATTCTCTCGCTTCCTAGGCGGGCGCGTTACCTCTAGGCCATCACTCCACTAGTGTTGATCATACTAGGGTAATGTAAGTCAGGTAAAATGATGTAAGGTAGAGAACTTTAGGACAAGGTGTAGCTGAGAAGGTGAAATGTAGCACATGGCACAATAGGGTAATGTTGTTCAGGGTAATATAGTGAAGGGTACCAAAGGATCATGTTTAGTAGGATAATGTAGGCCAGGTTAGGATAACTTAGGGAAAGGCAAGGTAAATGGAAGTCAGAATGAGGTAATCTATAGCAGGTTGGCCTGGCGTATATATGAGGACACACACTGACAGACAAACCTGGCTGCCTACTCATCCGTCGGACCGATGGGAAATTCCCATCGCCAATCTATGGCAGGTTGGTTTGGCGTACAGTGAGACGGGGAAATTCAAGAAGTTCATGTGTCATAATGAAGATTAACGTTCCGAAAATGGACATTCATTACCCAATGCCATAGTGTAGATTAACACGCCAAAAATGGACACTCATAACCCTAAGTCCTAGAAACTAGGAACTCTTCACCCTGTGTGTTAATTTACACTGTGTATCATAGTGAAGGTTAAAACATCGAAAATCAGAACTTCTTACGATGAATACTGTTCGAATACTCAGGAACAACAATGCATTATTCTATGATGAGTCAACAAACCAATTGCTGAAATTATCATTGTCATTCATTGATATTGTTGGTTGTTTATGTCATTTCGCATCACACGTTTTGTGGGTGTGTATATCATAATGATATAAAGACAGTAATCATGATGGTAATTATGGTTGTAATGGTTATTATAATTATGTATGAATGAATCAAGGAATGATATGGATAGTTATATAGCGCCTATCCTCGGTCGGATACAAAGCTCTGAGCGCTTTACAAACATGGGATCATTTGCACAACAGGCTGCCTACCAGGGTAGAGCCGATTGACGGCTGCCATTGGGCGCTCATCATTCGTTTCCTGTGTCATTCAATCAGATTCCAGGCAAGCACACATACACACTCAGACAGACATGTGACGATGATGAACATCATTATTGTTAGTAGTAGTAGTAGTAGTTGTTGTTGTAGTATACCCTCTGGCACTGCACACACTGCTGGAAGTCTTAACAATATACAGACCACAGTCACAATTCTCTTGAAGGTAACTCTGCAGGATGTTCCGCAAGTGCGTGTAAGACTTCCGGTTGACTTTCAATGGTCTTCATCAACTTGCTTCAATGTCCTCACCTCCTAAAGGCAGACTTAGGACGAGTTAGTTAACTCTCTGAAGGAATGACAAGCTTCGGAGATAACCAAGCGAAAACGTCGCATTTGAACAAACTTCCGAATCACAAAATACTTTATTTTTATGACCCCCCCCCCCCCCAAAAAAAAAAAAAAAAAAAGAAAAAAGAAAAAAGAAAAAAAAAGCTTAGCCTGTGACTGTACACTCAACTCACCTTAATCTTCAGAATCAGACCTGCTTACATCACTGAGGACTTGCACTGAAGTCCTCGTCAATGTGATTATCAAAGGGACACAACCAATTCATGTAACAACTTATGATAGTGTGTTGTCTCCCTTAGACCATGACGCAGGCTCTGCACGACCCGGACAGAATAAATACACATCTGACAAAGATAATAATAATGGATATTTATATAGCACACTCTTCAGAAATCTGCTCTAGGTGCATTACAAAACGCTTTTGTTAACATAAAACATTACATAAATGTTACATACACACACCAAAATGTGACTACACACACACACACACACACACACACACACACACACACAATGCATAATACATTTTAACATGCATGTGTATCTATCAGCTACCCTAACACATACGCATGACATAGTATGCCCTAAGCATTCTCACATTCAAGCAGTATTTGTATTTGTATTTCATTTTGTCACAACAGATTTCTCTGTGTGAAATTCGGGCTGCTATCCCCAGGGAGAGCGTGTCACTACACTACAGCGCCACCGTTGTTTTTTTGTTTTTTGTTTGTTTTTTTTGTTTTACCTATTGAAGTTGATTTTTCTACAGAATTTTGCCAGGAACAACCCTTTTGTTGCCGTGGGTTCTTTTACGTGCGCTAAATAGATGCTGCACACGGGACCTCGGTTTATCATCTCATCCGAATGACTATATAGCGTCCAGACCACCACTCAAGGTCCAACGGAGGGGGAGAAAATACTGGCGACTGCCAGCGTGATTCAAACCAGTGCGATCAGATTCTCTCGCTTCCTATGCGGACGCGTTACCTCTAGGCCTTCTCTCCACTAAGGCACTGGATCAGCAGGCTTTCGATGCTGGGGAGGCCGCTCCTCTCTAGGACCTGGAGGTTGGAGACCCTGTTTTGCCACTTTATGCCGAGGATCTTTCATAGGCATCTGTGGTGAAACTGTTCAAGTTGTCACTCAACGTTTAAGTAATCCAAGCTTTATGACCCAGCCACCTGTTCCACCATGTTGAAGTGACTGTCCTCCCTCTCATCGCTCCGTCACTGACAAGACAGTCACGCTATTCAAGTTCAAGACCAATAGCGCCAGATCGCCCCAGGCAGACCCAGAAAGTTGATAGCCCTTCGTTTACAGAAGCTCCCTGCCTGTGAAGTCGATCTGGGGCCTTTGGACTTCGAGACCAAGATGGCAAATCTGTAGCCGGACCGCAAAGAGTTACACTCTCCCTATCCTCTGTGTGTGTGTGTGTTATTCTCTCCCCCTCTTCTCTCTTTCTCATTTCAGGATATGACGCAGCGTTTTCTGGAGGCATGTCGAAACGTAGGTTTGAACGCCATTCTGATGGACGGAGACCTGCTGAGGAAGGGGGGACAGGAGAGACTATTGCCCCAGTTGGACCTGCACAGGCAGCATGCCGCGACCTTTGGGGTATTCGCGACCTTCGGGGTCATTGACCCTCCTAACGTCGCTCTGGCAAGTGACCTTGACCTTGTATTGAAGTGAGGATCAGAGGTTACGGATTTTTTTTGTTTGTTTCAGTATATAGGGGGTGGAGTGGGGTGGGGCGGGAGAGGGAGAGAAACATAAGAGAACAAGATCATTTACCTTTATTTTGGGACACCTTTGGTGACCTTGACATTTTTCATGATTGCTTTACTCAGGGATTTCTCTTTGTCGTATGGTCTGTCAGTGTTTATAGCTTTATCTGTTTTTTTGTTTAGTTTTAGTTTTTTTGTTTGTTTGTTTTTCCAAAGCCTGCCTGACTCTCAGGGTAGATTGTCACCTCTCCTTTATATTTATCCCATCCAACCTCTCTCTCTCTCTCTCTCTCTCTCTCTCTCTCTCTGTCTCTGTCTCTCTCCTTTCCCTCTTGATCTCTCTTCGTCCTCTTTCCTTTTTCTCCAATGTTTGTGTGCATGTGTGTGTTTGAGTGTGTGTGCATGTGTGTGTTTGAGTGTGTGCGGATGTGTGTGTGTGTGTGTTTGTTTGTCTGTGTGTGTGTGTGTGTGTGAATTAACTCTTAGAAAGGTTATGTAAGATCTGATTCACAAAGTACAAGATGTGTATAAGGTCCGATTCACTGACTGCAATGTGTATATGGGATCTGAGTCATTTCATGGACTCTGTTGAACAGGAGGAGCTTTCCCAAGTGTTTAGCGACAAAACAAAACTTTTTCTTTACGAAATTCAAAGCGCGGATCCCCGCAATGTTCTCGCAAGCTCCTTCGTCCATAACCCGAACCTTAACATTATCCCTATGCACTTCCTGTGGTGGACACCTGTCCATGATTTCGGCGAACTTCGGATCCACTTGGTGGTCTTCCGCAGCAGGGCAGGCTATCTATGGTATGACAACATGTTTCCCTCCCTTGAACCTAACGCTGCTGACCGGATGAAGCTTCCGTTTTGGATGCCCAGGGATTCCATTGGTCAGAAAGCTGCGTTGATTGACAGGTGAGCGAGCGGTGGGAGTGTGGTATCAGTTTCAGTATCAGTAGCTCAAGGAGGCGTCACTGCGTTCGGTCAGATCCATATGCGCTACACCACATCTGCCAAGAAGATGCCTGACCAGCAGCGTAACCCAACGCACTTTGTCAGGCCTTGAAAAAAAAGGATAATTAATATATATATATATATATATATATATATATATATATATATATATAATGATAATAATAATGAAAATATTGTTAATAATATTTTTAATAATAATAATAATAATAATAATTATAAATAAAATAAAATAAATAAATAATAGATAAATACATAAAAAATACTACTAATAATAATAGTATTTAAAAGGTGCAAAATCTTGATTAAGTCAAGTGTAGGCGCGCGCACACACACACACACACACACACACAAAAACAAAACAAAAAACAACCCGAGATACCGGTTTTGTTTTGAACCATTCCAAGAAAGCACGCATATTATAAGGATGTTCGAGAGAAGACTCCGTATCTTTCTGAGTATCACTTTCATACAACTTAATTAAAGCGTTATTTATCAGCTTGAGTCATGACACTCTCTCTTTTCTTTTTTTTTCTTAAAAAAAAAAAAATAATAATAATATACACTCTTGCTAGCTATCTGTGTCATGTAGTTCTTCCACTGCGAAGAATGAGTGCTGACTATCCAACATGACCTTTTATTTTTCAACCAAATTACTGAGATAATGAAAGTGCCTGTCGTGTCTTGGTGATCGATTCGTGTCTATTATTTTAGAGTGGGTGGCGTGGGCGTGGGGGGGATTTGAAACAAACACGACGTGTGTGTTTGTGTGTGTGTGTGTGTGTGTGTGTGTGTGATGAAGGAATACTGTTCTGAAGTGTTTCTTGTAGGCCATACCATTTACTGGTCAGCAGTTTCATATTTTTTTAGATAGATAGATATTTTTTCACGCGAGAGTCACAGCGCCAAGTGCTTGCTATGAACCACAATTCTCTGACTAGCTTTAACAATCGTATAGGGGCCAGTATGTATGAGCTTATATCATAAATTGACATAAGTTTGCAGTTCCCAACAGCGAAGTGAAAGCTGTGTCATCAGCGGTTTCTCCATTGCAATGGGAAATCATCTACAGCTTAGTCTTTTGTGAAGGACTATGACTCAAACTAGGAGGCAAAATTGTACTGCCTAGCCTTGGGAGCTAGTAGACCTTTGGGAACCATCCCCAACATCGACTGTCCTAAAACCCTCATGGCCGAGAGAGTGGGGGATGTAACTTGGGCAAGACACTCTCCACTATAATCAAATTCTAGCCCAGATAGTCAGGACAGCAGTTACCTCCTCAGCTGTTCTGAAGGTCATAGTCGAACACGACTGACTATCATCCAGTTGGTAAATGACTATGTAGGTGGGTCACATGTTGTGCTGGTGATTTGTTGAGGACTTTGGGGGAGACACTGGTGGTGGTGTGTGTCCATCGAGATCGATGATGACCATCGTTGTCATCCTTTGGGGACCGGGGAGGGGTGGTGTGGTGGTTGGGATGCTCATGAATCTATCTGTGAACGCGCATATGGCTGAATAGTCCAATCTGCGCACGAAATGTTCGCTGACAGTTGGGGCAAACAAAGACAGGCATATCATTGTCAGGGAGCTTGTTTGCCCGTGACTTTCTGGCCTGCCTCTTCTGAACAGCTGCAGCAGTCCTGTTGGCTTCGCACAACTTGGCGCCTTTGAGAGACACTTTGGGGGAGACACTAACAAGCACACGAAAGACAAGAAAGATAGGAGTGGATAAAAAGTTAAGGAAGAGTTGAATGAAGAAAGCTAGGAAGGAAAGAAGGGGGTAAAAAGAAAGAAATGAACCCATTGTTGATGCAGACAACTGTGACAACTTATCGACAGAGGTGGGAATAGCTGTTCACCTTCTTCTTCTTCTTCTTCTTGCTGTTGTTGTTACAGTCGTCATAATTGGCTGTTGTCGTCAGCCTAAACCCTTCTGAAAACAACTCTATCTTACTTCCACCCTTACCTCGCTCCCAGACACCACAATAACAGAACACTTAGCTCATTTTCACTCCTCAATTTACATGCACCCACTGAAAAGTACTACTGAAATAACCACAATCGGAAATATAAGCACAAAAAAAGCAAGTTTCAAGTTTTAATTATCCTTTCACTCCTACTGGAGTATGGAGGATTACTGCAAAATAATCTTTTCATGCCCAGAACAAACGTTTCCAAATACACAACAATGTCACATAAAAGTTGAGAAAACACAAATGTCTTTTAACTCCAAAAGTATAGCTAGGCAACATTTGCAAGTCTAATCATCTTACTTACAGCTAAAATGACCTTTTTGCCGCCTTTGAGCATATTACAAAAATTAAAATCCGATTTTGGAGACAAGCAAGCACTGGACTCAGACTGTTGACGTCCTGTCGTAGTGGTTCTGACATGCACACGTGTGGTTCGTCCGTCGGGATCGACGAGGACCATCTAGTCATCCTGGGAGTGGGTGGGTTGGGCTCTGTGGGTGCGCAGATGACTGGTCAGGCCAATCCGCGCCCGGAAGGTTCTGACGCAGTGTGGACAGGGGATGATGGCGGCTGTCGGGGACTTGCTGGCACTGCTTTTCCTGGCCTGTCTGTGTTGCTCTGCTGCAGCGATGCTGTTGGCCTCACAGGATTTGGCGCCTTTGTGGACAGTTGAACGCCACTTTGGTCTGTTCATTGCATTCAGCTCCCATGTGTCGTGGCTGATGTTGAAGGCCTTCAGAGAAGCTTTCAGAGTGTCTTTGAAGCGCTTCTTTTGGCCTCCATGGGAGCGCTTGCCATGTTGGAGTTCGCCGTACAGCAGTTTCTTGGGGAGCCGGTGGTCTGGCATGCAAACTACATGGCCTGCCCAGCGCAGCTGGGCCTGCATCAAGATGGTGTAGATGCTGGGCAAGTTTGCACGAGTGGGCACCTCTGTGTCAGGGATCTTCTCTTGCCACTTTATGCCGGAAGTTTTCTGAGGCTGGTGGTGTGGAAGTGGTTCAGTTTTTTGGCGTGGCGTTTGTAGACCGTCCATGATTCACATCCATAGAGTGTGGTGAGAACTATGGCCTTGTATACTTTGAGCTTCGTCTCCAGGGTGATGCCTCTCCTGTTCCAAACGGTCTTATGGAGTCTACCGAAGGCAGCGCTGGCTTTGGCGAGTCTGGCATTCACCTCGTCATCGATGAGAACTGTGCGAGAGAGTGTACTGCCCAGGTATGTGAACTTGTCCACCGCGTTCAGTCATCCGTTGATGAAGATGTTTGGTTCAACGTAAGGCTTTCCTGGAGCTGGCTGGTGCATCACCTCAATCTTCTTTGTGCTGATTGTGAGACCAAAGTTGTCACAGGCAGCAGAGAACTTGTCGACGCTGTGTTGCATGTCATCTTCGGAGGCAGCGTTGAGAGCGCAGTCATCAGCAAACAGGAAGTCGTTGATGGTGTCTGTCCTCACCTTGGTTTTTGCTTGAAGCCTCCTGAGGTTGAAGAGTGAGCCATCTGTGCGGTACCTGATGCCAATGCCTACGTCAGCGTCTCTGAAGGCATCTGTCAGCATGGCTGAAAACATGAGACTGAACAGGGTGGGGGCAAGAACACACCCTTGCTTGACTCCGTTGGAGACAGGGAATGGTTCTGAAGTCTCTCCGTTGTCTTGGACTCGGGCCAGCATCCCATCGTGTAGTTGCCGTATGATGGTGATGAACTTTCTGGGACATCCGTACTTCGCCATGATTCTCCAAAGGCCATCTCTGCTAACAGTATCGAAGGCCTTGGTCAGATCGACATAGGTGGAGTAGAGGTCGGCGTTCTGTTCCTGACACTTCTCCTGGAGCTGCCTGGCAGCAAACACCATGTCGATAGTCCCGCGTTCTTTCCGGAAGCCACACTGGCTCTCGGGTAGGAGACCTTGCTCAAGGTGCGCTATGAGACGGTTGAGTAGCACTCTGGCCAGAGTCTTGCCTGCGACGGACAGCAGGGATATTCCACGATGGTTGTCACAGGCCTGACGATTTCCTTTGCGCTTGTACAGGTATATGATGGAAGCGTCGTTGAAGTCCGGTGGAACTGCCTCATGCTGCCAGATGAGCTGGAACAGCTGATGAAGGTTCTCAGTCAGCGCCATACCACCTTCTTTGTAGACCAGCTGGAATGGAGTCTGAGCCAGGGGCTTTGCCATTGGATAGCAGACGGATAGCTTTCTGGGTCTCCTCCAAAGCCTGAATGGCATCCAACGACTCACTGACTGGCACCTGGGGGAGTCGGTCGATGGCTTCATCATTGATGGTGGAAGGGCGGTTCAGTACACTGTCAAAGTGTTCAGCCCATCTCTCAAGGATCCCGTCCTTGTCAGTGATTAGGATAGAACCATCAGCACTGAGGAGTGGAGCAGATCCGGAGGTGGTGGGACCGTAGACTTCTTTCAGGCCGTTATAGAAGTTCTTCATGTCGTTCCTGTCTGCAAAGCCCTGGATCTCATCAGCTTTGTTGCTCAACCAGGAATCCTGCATCTGCCGCAGCTTCAGCTGGATGGTGCTGCGTGCACTCTTCAGTATGTCTTTCTTTGACTGTGACTTGGGATCTTCAATGTGGGCTCTGTAGGCTTGGCGTTTGTCTTCCAGCAGCTGCTTGATCTCATTGCAGTTCTCATCAAACCAGTCTGTGTGCTTCCTGGCAGAAGGCCCCAGGCACTCCATGGCAGTGTTGTACACCGTCTCATGCAGTGCGCCCCATGCTGCCTCCACATTCTGGTTGTCCAGCACGGTGGACTCAAGGCGTTCCTCCAGGGTGTCAGCAAAGCTCTGCTTGATGCTGCCTATCTCCAGCTTGTTGACATTCAGGCGTTTGGGTGCTTTCATGTCCTGAGGCCGTCTCTTGGGCTGGATGCGGAGGTTGAGTTTGGAGACGATAAGGCGATGGTCTGTCCAGCACTCGGCGCCGCACATGGCCCTCGTGACTCGTACGTCCTGCCTGTCCTTCTTCCTGACGATGACAAAGTCGATGAGATGCCAATGCCCAGAGCGAGGATGCATCCATGACGTCCTATTACGGGTAGGGAGGCAGAAGACGGTATTTGTGATAAGAAGGTCGTGCTCGGCACATGTCTGGAGAAGTTGGCCATTGCTGTTACAGTTACCAACCCCATGCTTCCCAATCACGCCTTCCCAGGAGGTGCTGTCGCAGCCAACTCTCGCGTTAAACATCACCAAGAATGCTGAGCTTGTCTGCGTTGGGAACAGTGGTGATGACAGCGTTCAGGTCTTCGTAGAACTTGTCCTTGATCTCATCCGGGTTGGTCATGGTGGGCGCGTAGGCGCTGACAATGGTGGTAAACTTCTTCCCGTTGCATAAAGGGAGTTTCATCGTCATCAGGCGATCGTTCACTCCTTTCGGGGGGCCAACCAGCTTGCCAACGAGGGTTGTCTTCACTGCAAAGCCAACTCCAGCCTTACGTCTCTCTTCAGGTCCACGACCACTCCAAAAGAAGGTGTAGCTTGCGCCTCGCTCACAGAGTTCGCCTTCTTCTGCCAGTCTGGTCTCACTTAAGGCACACGTACACCCAAGGCAAAACTCTTGATCACTACTTCATAATGCAAAAGCTGGTCAAATACCAATGCAGAAGATGGTCATGCAAGCTAGTCAAACGCAATACAGAAGGTAGTCACAGAAGACAGTCAAACAATACAGAAGCTCGTCAAACAATCCATAAGCTAGTCAAACACAATGCAGAAGCTAGTCACAGAATCTAGTCAGAAACAGTGCAGAAGCTAGTCACATAATCTAGTCAAACACAATGCTGAAGCCAGTCACAGAATCTAGTCAGAAACAGTGCTGAAGCTAGACACAGAATCTTGTCACTGTGCTGAAGCTAGTCACAGAATCCATTCAAACACAATGCAGAAGCTAGTCGGATAAGCTAGTCAAACACAGTGCAGAAGCTAGTCGGATAAGCTAGTCAAACACAGTGCAGAAGCTAGTCACTTAATCTAGTCAGAAACATTGCAGAAGCTAGTAGCAGAATCTAGTCAAAAACAATGCAAAAACTAGTCACAAAATCTAGTCAGAAACAGTGCAGAGGCTAGTCACAGAATCTAGTCAGACAGAATACAGAAGCTAGTCATACAATCTAGTCAGAAACAGTGCAGAAGCTAGTCAAAGACCAGTCCCGAAGCTAGTCACAGAATCTAGTCAAACACAGTGCAGAAGCTAGTCACAGAATCTAGTCAGAAACAATGCAGAAGCCAACCACAGAAGCACGACGAAAATGGCGCACCTCAGCTAGCTGAACCAATCACACAAAGATATCTATATGTATATCTATCTGTATATCTATCTATCCCTTAGTTTCGTACACCATGGGGGCACCACACACTTGACAACCAGCCTCCTCCACCCTTCGCTGTTGTCTGTCCTGACTGTCTCACTCAAGATCAGACCTGTCCACTCTTTGATGCTGCCCTTCCATCACTTCCTCTGCCTGCCCCTTCTCCTTGCTCCCTGCACTGTTCCCTGCAGGAAGGTCATGGCCAGTCCTGATGATCGCGAGACGTGGCCACACCACTTCAATTTCCTTTTCTTTACAGTGGTCAATAGATCATCATGTGGCCTGTTACCTTGCTTGACTTTTGTACACACTTCATCTTTTGTGATGTGGTCCCTGTATGTGATAATTTTATGTCCGGATACAGGCGAAAAAGGTTTTGTGCAAACACATACACGTGCGCGTGCGTTCACACTACACGCATTCGCACACACCACACGCATTCGAACACACCAACGCAGCAACTAAAAACAATTCTAAGGCCACGCCCGTCGATTTGCTTGACAGGACGCTGTTGGCATTCCAGTAACGCTAACAGCAAAGGAGATGGTTACTGCAACAGAACACTTGAAAACAATTAAGAGACTCGTTAGATGAACAAGTAAATGAAAACGAATTAAACCGAACAAAGAAAAAAAAAAGAGTGTCAAACCAAGTCAAGTCAGTTTCCTTTCCAACTGACACGTCCAACAACGTCGTATCTGATGCAGGTTTGCAACCCGAGAAGACACTATTGGAGGCATGAACGTGTCAGTGCCAGCCAACATGACCGACTTTCGCTTCCGTCTGCAGCACGGGTTAGTGGCGGAGTGCAACCACGTGACGGCCAAGCGACTGGTCACGCGCTACAGTGCCAGTCAAGTATTCAATCCCACAGTTCGTAAGCGAGTTCTGCAAATTCTGAACATCACAGCCAGGACTCTGGATCGTCTGGGTCTGCCCTTCTGGCTCAGTGCTGGCACATTGTTAGGTGAGATCAACCAGGTACCACTGTTCTTGTTCTTCTCTCGGTCTTTCTCTCTCTGTCCTTGTCTGTCCGCCTGTCTGTCTGTGCGTCCCTCTCTCTCTCTCTCTCTCTCTCTCTCTCTCTCTCTCTCTTTCTCCCTATCTCCCTTTCTCTTCACAGTGTTCCAAGCAAATACATTTACAAAATACTCATCACGGACATAATTATTTACAGTTTACTACGATAACGGACACATTCACAGTGTATCATAACAGACACATTCACAATTCACCCATAACAAGACACATTCAAAGTGTACCATAACAGACACATTCACAATTCACCCATAACAAGACACATTCAAAGTGTATCATAACAGACACATTCACAATTCACCCATAACAGACGCATTCACAGTGTACCATAACAGACACATTCACAATTCACCCATAACAAGACACATTCACAGTGTACCATAACAGACACATTCACAATTCACCCATAACAGACACATTCACAGTGTACCATAACAGACACATTCACAATTCACCCATAGGAAGACACATTCACAGTGTACCATAACAGACACATTCACAGTGTACCATAACAGACACATTCAAAGTGTACCATAACAGACACATTCACAATTCACCCATAACAAGACACATTCACAGTGTACCATAACAGACTCATTCACAATTCACCCATAGGAGACGCATTCACAGTGTACCATAACAGACTCATTCACAATTCACCCATAGGAAGACACATTCACAGTGTACCATAACAGACACATTCACAGTGTACCATAACAGACACATTCACAGTGTACCATAACAGACACATTCACAATTCACCCATAACAAGAAACATTCACAGTGTACCATAACAGACACATTCACAGTGTACCATAACAGACTCATTCACAATTCACCAATAGCAGATACATTCACAGTGTACCATAACGGACACATTCACAATTCACCAATAGCAGATACATTCACAGTGTATCATAACGGACACATACACAATTCACCCATAGCAGATACATTCACAGTGTACCATAACGGACACATTCACAATTCACCCATAACAGACACATTCACAGTGTACCATAGCAGACACATTCAGAGTATATCATAACAGACACATTCACAGTGTACGATAACGGACACATTCACAGTGTATCATAACAGACACATTCACAGTATACCATAACGGACACATTCACAATGCAGCCATAGCAAACACAGTCACAGTGTATCATAACAGACACATTCACAGTATACCATAACGGACACATTCACATTGCAGCCACAGCAGACACATTCACAGTGTATCATAACAGACACAGTCACAGTGTATCATAACAGACACATTCACCGTGTATCATAGCAGACGCATTCACAGTGTATCATAACGGACACATACACAGTTCACCCATAGCAGATACATTCACAGTGTACCATAACGGACACATTCACAATTCACCCATAACAGACACCTTCACGGTGTACCATAGCAGACACATTCAGAGTGTATCATAACAGACACATTCACAATTCACCCAAAGCAGACACATTCACAGTGTACGATAACGGACATATTCACAGTGTATCATAACAGACACATTCACAGTATACCATAACGGACACATTCACAATGCAGTCATAGCAAACACAGTCACAGTGTATCATAACAGACACATTCACAGTGTACCATAACAGACACATTCACAGTGTATCATAGCAGACGCATTCACAGTGTATCATAACTGACACATTCACAGTTCACCAATTACACACATATTCACAGTGTATCATAACAGACACATTCACTATGCAGCCATAACAGAAACATTCACAGTGTACCATAACGGACACATTCACAGTGTACCATAACGGACACATTCACAATTCACCGATAGCACACGCAGTCACAGTGTATCCATAACGGACACATTCACAATTGATCCATAGCAGACGCATTCACATTGTATCCATAACGGACACATTCACAATTCACCCATGACACACATATTCACAGTGTATCATAACAGACACATTCACAGTGCAGCCATAACAGAAACATTCACAGTGTACCATAACGGACACATTCACAGTGTATCCATAACGGGTACGCTTGCAGTGTACCTGCAAGACTTCCACTCACGGTGTGTGTACATCGCATGTCATCACATTGCGCAGGGTGGTATCGCCAGTGTGATGTCGTTCCATACACCAATGACGTTGATATAGAGATGAGAATACAGGATTACACGCCAAAAATGACGGAGGCGTTGGTGGCGTCTGGTCTGAAACGGTTGAAACAAATTGGAAAAGTAAGTGAATGTCCTCTCACGCTGTTCACCACTTTGTCGACTTGGCTGAGAGGTCTGTTCGGGAGATCACTTCACGATTATTGACGAATATTGCGTGTTAGTGAAGACTACAAACTTGTGGTCTATTGACTTTAAAATTCCTTTTGCGTTGTCTGTTTGTGTGTGTGTTTGTTCTTTGCATGTGTGTTTGTCTTCCTCTTTATGTCTCTCTGTGTATGTGTGTCTGTCTGCCTATCCGTCTCTTTTTTCAATCTCTCTCTCCCTCTGTGTCTCTGTCTCTGTCTCTCTCTCTGTCTGTCTGTCTGTCTGTCTGTATGTGTGTCTCTCTCTGTCTCTCAGCACACACATTCACACACACAGACAGAGATATTCACACACACACACACACACACACACAGGTTATAACTCACACATCTTACAGTTGGCTTAGTTGGTTTTTGACTCACTTGTGTAAACAAAGTGAGTCTATGTTTTAACCCGGTGTTCGGTTGTCTGTGTGAGTGTGTGTGTGTGTGTGTGTGTCCGTGGTAAACTTTAACATTAACATTTTCTCTGCGAATACTTTGTCAGTTGCCACCAAATTAGATATAAAAATAGGAAAAATTCAGTTCTTTCCAGTCATCTTGTTTAAAACAATATTGCACCTCTGGGATGGGCACAAAAAAATTTAAAAATGAAGCCTAATTATATGCAAACTGCATTTACTGTTATATTTATATTTTTTGTATTCTCTAAACTTGGCACTTTGATCTGATATTCTGACACAACAACAAGAGCAGTCATTATTATCATTTTTTGTTCAAACAGGAACTTCTTTTGCTAAGCATGGAAGTTTTATTTATTTGCAAACGTTTTGGTGAAGATAGTAAAAAAGGGAAATTACTCTGTAATTAATGCCAGGGTACTTAATTTGCTTTAAACTGATCTTTCTCATCTTAAACATTACATTTTGAAATTATACTCAATACATAAAAAGCTTGGATTTTTTTTTAAAGTGTATCATAAGTGAGTCTTGAAGGCCTTGCCTCTCTTGTTATCCTTTGTTATATCTATAGACTTTCATTTACGGGTTTCATGACTCTGACTCTGATTCTGATTCCTGTAACTTGTTTCCCGAACCAGTCTCTCATGCCGTCTTTTTCACACACAGGTAGAAGATGGTTTCCAACTTCGCTTTGGCTTTGGTGGTATATTCATCGACATATTCTTTTGCTACGAGGAACAGGACCATGTATGGTGGAACATGTTTTCCGACTCGCAGAAATATAGGTGAGAAACGGTCAGTTTTGGCTGTTTTCTTTCATCTTGTTGTTGTTGGTATTGTGCTAACGACACCACTTCTCATTACAATGCAAACTTAAGCCACACACACACACACACACACACACATACACACACACCCATTGCACGACAGTGGACTGGTCTCTTCTCTTATATCTCGTACAATTACAAGACTGAATGAAGTCAAAGCTCTGTAAAATATGTTGATAGCGTCCTTGGAACACAAACGGCACGAAACCATATTATATTTCAGTGACATGAGATAATCAGTTATCAGTTTTTTCTTCTTTATCCTTTCTATGTATATTCTCTTTGTACACACACACACACACACACACACACACACACACACACAATTTCTCGTCTCACGAGGGTTTGTCTTTTCAGATACGTTTTCCCCAAATACTCCCTGAGGTGGACGGAGTTTGGAGGTCTGAGGGTGAGAGTCCCCTATCCAGTAGAGATGTACCTCACGGCATTGTATGGCCAGGAGTGGTCAAAACCTGTCAGGGTGTGGAACTGGCTCATGGGACCTCGCAATAAAGTCCCGGCTGGCTTCTGGTCCAAGGAGGACTTGCCAACAGTAGACATTGAATTCTAAATAAATGATATGGATACTTATATAGCGCCTATACTCGGTCGGAGACCAAGCTCCAAACGCTTTATAAACACGGGGTCATTTGCACAACAGGCTGCCTACCTGGGTAGAGCCGACGGGCGGCTGCCATTGGGCGCTTATCATTCGTTTCCTGCGTCATTCAATCAGGTTTAAGTCACGCACACATACACTGATACAGACTCAGACATGGGAGACTTTGCGTGTATGACCGTTGTGTTTATTTACCCCGCCATGTTGGCAGCCATACTCCGTTGTTGTTGTTTGTTTGTTTGTTTGTTTTTGGGGGGGTGCTTTCTGGGTATGTTTTTGTTTCCATAACCCACAGAACGTTGATATGGATTACAGGATCTTTAACGCACGTATTTGATCTTCTGCGTGCGTATACACACGAAGAGGGTTTAAGCACTTGCAGGTCTGGATGTTCTGTTGACCTGGGGGATCAGAAAAATCTCCACCCTTCACCCATCAGGCGCCGTTACCGAGATTCGAACCCGGGACCCTTAGGTTAAAAAGTCCAATGCTTTAACCCCTCTAGGGCAGTCGGTGGTAGCTGGGAAGAAAAGAAAATCGGCGACAGATCACATTGAAAGAAAGAAAGAAGAAAAGAAAGAAAAAGAAAAATAAGCCTATCCACAACACCCTGTCAGCCCACGATTTCTTGCAGTCCCACGATGTCTTTCACTTTACAAGAAAGCGTTGGATTGCGAGAAGGTGTGGTCTTTCCCCTCCCATGTTTTCTCTCAATTGTGAGAAAGTGTCGGGGGCGCCCCCCCACAATTAAAAATAAAATTCTCGGAGAGAAAGGGGGGCGGGGGGGGCCTCACGATTTTTTTCTTTTTTTTGCTTTTCTTTCTTTCTTTTAAAGTGAGAGAAAGTGTGGGATTGCGAGAAAGTGTTTTTCTAATTTTTCTCTCCTTTGCGAGAAAGCGTGGGGAAGTCCCCCTTATTCTCATTTTTAGAAAATATTTCTTTTATCATCGGAGTTGGTTTCTTTTATTTTTCCCATGCAAATCTTGGAGAAACAGGACAGAAATGGTGGGATTGAAAAGAAATCGGGCTAACACCGCCTGAACAATTTTTTCGCCAAATCGTTTGAAATCTGTTGCTCAAGAAAAGTTGCTTAAATGTATAATGGATATGTGTAAAAGCTAGGGTAAGATGTGGGGACAGGAGGACGGGTTATATTCAGTGCACTTCTGGGGTGAAACAAGGTGATGTCTGCAGCCCTATATCGTTTTCGTTTTCTCTTTGTATAATGAACAAACCTCGGAGAAAATCTCCTCCTCGTCCTCTCTGTCTGTCGAGACGGTAATTTTGCTTTTTTTTTTTTTTTTTTTTTTTTTTTTACTCCACTAGGATGAAGTGTAATTATTTTCTTGTTCCTGACTGTTTATTAGACAGTTTGTATTTATGTTTCAGTGACAGGTTATGGCATTTACCTGTCGAATTCCCCTCGAAGACGGATGGAGTGATAGAAATGATTCTGTACCAGGAAAGGGTAGTGTGGTCTGAGCAGAGCGTCTATCGGGATGAATTAAACAGTTCTCATTTTAAGGATTGTTTAGAGAATGCTTTTTATATGTTATCTGTTGATGTCAATACATGATTTGATTTTTTTTTTTTCGCGCGTATTGCATGGAGCAGCTGCCTGTGTGATTCAAACAATTGGAAACGAAAGGAGAAATCCAATGAATGGTTTGATGTACATTGTAAAAGGAAGAAAAGAGTTATTAAGGGTAATATTAGTTGTTTCCAATAATGTAAAAGTAATATTAGTTGTTTCCAACAATGTAAAAGTAATATTAGTTGTTTCCAACAATGTAAAACTAAACGCACAGAACATATAAAAAAGGAGAGCAAGATTTTTTTTTTCTGAAGAGAAGGAAAACAAATGTTAATTTGAGGAACTAAAATCACAGAAATTAAATGCTTCAGTTATTAAAGATTTAATTTCAGCCACCAATTCGATCTGTAAACAGGAAGGCATTTGTTTATTGCAATATCAGTTTTCAACAATAGTATGACCATTGTTCCAGTGTGTTTAAAGCTAATGACAATACCGACATGGTGGGATACTTACTTGTTGAGGATGTTAGTGATTAGTCAGTGACCTAAATAGCAAGCAAGAACGAATCGATAGCATAAGAATTTTGAAAACGGCTAAAAGTGCAGGCCCAGATGAAATATTAAGTGAAATGTTAAAGCAGGAAAATGCATCCGGTGCTGATTTTCTTGTGCTATTGTTTGGGATATACTGGTGATGGAATTTTCTAGCAGAATGGGCTAAGTCGATTATCATTCATATTCATAAGAAGGTAGATCTGAATACCCCTGATAACTATCGTGGAGATGTACTCACAAGTGTTATCAATAAGTATAAACTTACATTTTAAACATTAGATTCACAAAATAGTCGGAACGAGAAGAAAAAATATTGAAGCACAGGCTGGATTTCGATCAGGTTACAGCACGATGTAACATGTATTTTTACATTATTTGCCATGATTTCAAACTTATTCGTTAAAACATACAAAACTGCATGAAAGTTACTTTTGTAGACTTTTAGAAGGCTTCGACTCTGTGAATCGAAAAACATGGAATGTGCTACGTAAAAACCGGAGTGGATGGTTAGCTTTTTTCGGCTGTGTACAGTGTGTATGATTCAGCCTTGGCGTGCTTGCGTGACAGTTGTATGTATTCAGATGTATTCGACTGCCCACGTGGCATAAGACAAGGATGTATTTTGAGCCCTATAATGTTTTCTTTTTTTTTCGAGATAACGGTTTAAAAAAAAAAAAA
>JAAQRG010330177.1:0-18350 GCA_011634625.1 Babylonia areolata | reverse complement strand
CAGTTGTGACGGGTGGACTGACTGGGGTGGTGGGTTTGGCCCAGGGTGGTGAAGCCTCAGCTGGACCTGATGACTAATTGATTGATCAGTTGTGAAGGGTGGACTGACTAGGGTGGTGGGTTTGGCCCAGGGTGGAGAAGGCTCTGCTTGACCTGATGACTAATTGATTGATCAGTTGTGACGGGTGGACTGACTGGGGTGGGGTGTTTGACCCAGGGTGGAGAAGGCTCTGCTGGACCTGATGACTAATTGATTGATCAGTTGTGACGGGTGGACTGACTGGGGTGGTGGGTTTGACCCAGGGTGGAGAAGCCTCAGCTGGACCTGATGACTAATTGATTGATCAGTGTGTGACGGGTGGACTGACTCGGGTGGTGGGTTTGACCCAGGGTGGAGAAGCCTCAGCTGGACCTGATGACTAATTGATTGATCAGTTGTGACGGGTGGACTGACTGGGGTGGCAGGTTTGACCCAGGGTGGAGAAGGCTCTGCTTGACCTGATGACTAATTGATTGATCAGTTGTGAAGGGTGGACTGACTAGGGTGGTGGGTTTGACTCAGGGTGGAGAAGGCTCTGCTTGACCTGATGACTAATTGATTGATCAGTTGTGAAGGGTGGACTGACTAGGGTGGTGGGTTTGACCCAGGGTGGAGAAGGCTCTGCTTGACCTGATGACTAATTGATTGATCAGTTGTGAAGGGTGGACTGACTAGGGTGGTGGGTTTGACCCACGGTGGAGAAGCCTCAGCTGGACCTGATGACTAATTGATTGATCAGTTGTGAAGGGTGGACTGACTGGGGTGGTGGGTTTGACACAGGGTGGAGAAGCCTCAGCTGGACCTGATGACTAATTGATTGATCAGTTGTGACGGGTGGACTGACTGGGGTGGTGGGTTTGACCCAGGGTGGAGAAGGCTCTGCTGGACCTGATGACTAATTGATTGATCAGTTGTGACGGGTGGACTGACTGGGGTGGTGGGTTTGACCCAGGGTGGAGAAGGCTCTGCTTGACCTGATGACTAATTGATTGATCAGTTGTGAAGGGTGGACTGACTAGGGTGGTGGGTTTGACCCACGGTGGAGAAGCCTCAGCTGGACCTGATGACTAATTGATTGATCAGTTGTGAAGGGTGGACTGACTGGGGTGGTGGGTTTGACACAGGGTGGAGAAGCCTCAGCTGGACCTGATGACTAATTGATTGATCAGTTGTGACGGGTGGACTGACTGGGGTGGCGGGTTTGACCCAGGGTGGAGAAGGCTCTGCTTGACCTGATGACTAATTGATTGATCAGTGTGTGATGGGTGGACTGACTGGGGTGGGGTGTTTGACCCAGGGTGGAGAAGCCTCAGCTGGACCTGATGACTAATTGATTGATCAGTTGTGACGGGTGGACTGACTGGGGTGGCGGATTTGACCTAGGGTGGAGAAGGCTCTGCTTGACCTGATGACTGATCGATTGATCAGTTGTGACGGGTGGACTGACTGGGGTGGCGGGTTTGACCCAGGGTGGAGAAGGCTCAGCTGGACCTGATGACTAATTGATTGATCAGTTGTGACGGGTGGACTGACTGGGGTGGCAGGTTTGACCCAGGGTGGAGAAGGCTCTGCTTGACCTGATGCCGCCGACTAATTAATTGATCAGTTGTGAAGGCTGACTGACTAGGGTAGTGGGTTTGACCCAGGGTGGAGAAGGCTCTGCTTGACCTGATGACTAATTGATTGATCAGTTGTGAAGGGTGGACTGGATAGGGTGGTGGGTTTGACCCAGGGTGGAGAAGCCTCAGCTGGACCTGATGACTAATTGATTGATCAGTTGTGACGGGTGGACTGACTCGGGTGGTGGGTTTGACCCAGGGTGGAGAAGCCTCAGCTGGACCTGATGACTAATTGATTGATCAGTTGTGACGGGTGGACTGACTAGGGTGGTGGGTTTGACCCAGGGTGGAGAAGGCTCTGCTGGACCTGATGACTAATTGATTGATCAGTTGTGAAGGGTGGACTGACTAGGGTGGTGGGTTTGACCCAGGGTGGAGAAGCCTCAGCTGGACCTGATGACTAATTGATTGATCAGTTGTGACGGGTGGACTGACTCGGGTGGTGGGTTTGACCCAGGGTGGAGAAGCCTCAGCTGGACCTGATGACTAATTGATTGATCAGTTGTGACGGGTGGACTGACTAGGGTGGTGGGTTTGACCCAGGGTGGAGAAGGCTCTGCTGGACCTGATGACTAATTGATTGATCAGTTGTGAAGGGTGGACTGACTAGGGTGGTGGGTTTGACCCAGGGTGGAGAAGCCTCAGCTGGACCTGATCACTAATTGATTGATCAGTTGTGACGGGTGGACTGACTGGGGTGGTGGGTTTGACCCAGGGTGGAGAAGGCTCTGCTTGACCTGATGACTAATTGATTGATCAGTTGTGACGGGTGGACTGACTGGGGTGGTGGGTTTGGCCCAGGGTGGAGAAGCCTCAGCTGGACCTGATGACTAATTGATTGATCAGTTGTGACGGGTGGACTGACTGGGGTGGCGGGTTTGACCCAGGGTGGAGAAGGCTCTGCTTGACCTGATGACTAATTGATTGATCAGTTGTGACGGGTGGACTGACTGGGGTGGTGGGTTTGACCCAGGGTGGTGAAGCCTCAGCTGGACCTGATGACTAATTGATTGATCAGTTGTGAAGGGTGGACTGACTAGGGTGGTGGGTTTGGCCCAGGGTGGAGAAGGCTCTGCTTGACCTGATGACTAATTGATTGATCAGTTGTGACGGGTGGACTGACTGGGGTGGGGTGTTTGACCCAGGGTGGAGAAGGCTCTGCTGGACCTGATGACTAATTGATTGATCAGTTGTGACGGGTGGACTGACTGGGGTGGTGGGTTTGACCCAGGGTGGAGAAGCCTCAGCTGGACCTGATGACTAATTGATTGATCAGTGTGTGACGGGTGGACTGACTGGGGTGGTGGGTTTGACCCAGGGTGGAGAAGCCTCAGCTGGACCTGATGACTAATTGATTGATCAGTTGTGACGGGTGGACTGACTGGGGTGGTGGGTTTGACCCAGGGTGGAGAAGGCTCAGCTGGACCTGATGACTAATTGATTGATCAGTTGTGAAGGGTGGACTGACTAGGGTGGCGGGTTTGACCCAGGGTGGAGAAGGCTCTGCTTGACCTGATGACTGATTGATTGATCAGTTGTGACGGGTGGACTGACTGGGGTGGCGGGTTTGACCCAGGGTGGAGAAGGCTCAGCTGGACCTGATGACTAATTGATTGATCAGTTGTGACGGGTGGACTGACTGGGGTGGCGGGTTTGACCCAGGATGTAGAAGCCTCTGCTGGACCTGATGACTAATTGATTGATCAGTTGTGACGGGTGGACTGACTGGGGTGGTGGGTTTGACCCAGGGTGGAGAAGGCTCAGCTGGACCTGATGACTAATTGATTGATCAGTTGTGACGGGTGGACTGACTCGGGTGGTGGGTTTGGCCCAGGGTGGAGAAGCCTCTGCTGGAGATGGGGTGGAGACGCATCACGGAAAGAACGGACGACAGGTTCCGCCTCAAGTGGACGGAGTGCAAGAGTAAAATCAACTATGCCGCTTTCAGGGAGGGTGGGTGACTTCCTCTGTCTGTCTGTCTGTCTTTCTCTGTGTGTGTGTGTGTGTGTGTGTGTGTGTGTGTGTGTGTGGTGTAGTGTGTGTGCGTGTGCGTGTGTGTGTGTTGTGTAGTGTCTGTGTGCGTGTGTGTGTGTGTGTGTGTGTTGTGTAGTGTAGTGTGTGGTGTTGTGTTGTGTAGTGTCTGTGTGTGCGTGTGTGTGTGTGTGTGTGTGTTGTGTAGTGTAGTGTGTGGTGTTGTGTTGTGTAGTGTCTGTGTGCGTGTGTGTGTGTGTGTGTGTGTGTGTGTGTGTGTTGTGTAGTGTAGTGTGTGTGTGTGTTGTGTAGTGTAGTGTGTGGTGTTGTGTAGTGTCTGTGTGCGTGTGTGTGTGTGTGTTGTGTAGTGTAGTGTGTGGTGTTGTGTAGTGTAGTGTCTGTGTGCGTGTGTGTGTGTGTGTGTTGTGTAGTGTAGTGTGTGTGTGTTGTGTAGTGTAGTGTGTGGTGTTGTGTAGTGTCTGTGTGCGTGTGTGTGTGTGTGTGTTGTGTAGTGTAGTGTGTGGTGTTGTGTAGTGTCTGTGTGCGTGTGTGTGTGTGTGTGTTGTGTTGTGTAGTGTCTGTGTGTTGTGTAGTGTTTGTGTGTGTGTAGCGTGGTATCGTGTAATGTAGTGTGTGTAGTGTAATGTAGTGTGTGTATGTTTGTGTGTGTGTGTAGTGTAATGTAGTGCCTGTGTGTGTGTGTGTGTAATGTAGTGTGTGTAGTGTAGTGTAATGTGTGTGTGTGTGTAGTGTAGTATCGTGTAATGTAGTGTGTGTCTGTGTGTGTGTAGTGTTGTGTAGTGTAATGTAGTGTGTGTGTGTGTGTGTGTAGTGTAATGTAATGTGTGTGTAGTGTAATGTAGTGTAGTATAGTGTAATGTAGTGTGTGTGTGTGTAGTGTAGTGTACTGTAGTGTGTGTGTAGTGTAATGTAGTGTGGTATAGTGTAATGTAGTGTAGTGTAATGTAGTGTAGTGTACAGTAGTGTGTGTGTGTGTGTAGTGTAATGTAATGTGTGTGTAGTGTAATGTAGTGTAGTATAGTGTAATGTAGTGTGTTTGTGTGTGACAGGAGTCGAGCGTTGAGGTCCTTGACTGTACAATGACTGCAGGAACTTCTCTTTTTTTTAGAAATAATTATTCTTTCGTTTTTGTTTTTGGGGTTTGTTTTTTTGTTGTTTGTTGTTGGTTTTGTTTTTTTGTTTTGTTTTGTTTGTTTGTTGTTGTTGTCTTGTCAGAATCGATGATTTTAAAAGTTCCGCAACGATCCACTGTATGACTGTATTGGAGAAATAATGTTCCTGTTTCCATGCCCATAAGGTTATGACAGCTTCGTAAAAATACATATATTTTAAAAAAAGATATCAAAAGGAGGTGTGTGACAGAAAGTGGGAGAATATTGGTGGGGGATAAAAGTCCTTTCAGAGACTGCAATTAGGGAGGGTGTGTGTGAATAGAATAGAACAGAATAGAATACGTTTTAATGTCGTTAAAACCCTAAGGTTTATAAGACACAAGAACATTCTGTCTCTGTCCCCCCAAGCTGTTCAGTTAAATGGATGCAATGTTCCAACTTAAAAAAAACAAAACTGTTCGCAACCTTGGTGTTTACGTAGACCAGACTCTATCTTTTGAACGGTAGATTTCCTCAATCTGTCAGATATGTTACCTTGAGTTTCGTAGAATAGGCTCTGTTCAGCCTGTCTCAAGATGCAACAAAAACCTTTGTCTGTTCCCTGGTCCTACCTAGGCTTGACTACTGTAATTTACTCGCTGGATGCCCCCAACTACTTGTAATCCAGACTTCAGAGAGTCCAAAACCATGCTGCACAGCATATCTTCCGTTCTTCCACATTTGCTCATATCACTCCTCTCTTTCACTCCCTCCACTGGCTACCTATTGAGAAAAGAATAGAGTACAAACTCTCTCTCCTGTGCTGCAGATTTATGATTGGCATGTCTCCTCCTTACTTTTCTGAGCTGCTGCATTACTGCTCTCCATCTCGCCGACTCCGGTCATCAGGTGATGACCGTCTCTTAAAATTTCCCTCCTTCAGAACCAGATCACATGGATAACGCACTTTCTCTTTCCAGGCTTCCTCGGCATGGAACTCACTTCCGTTTCCTGTCCGTCCTGCTGTTTCTTGCCCTTCTTTCAAAACCTCTTTGAAAACTCATTTATTTCCAGCCATTCAAACCAGGAAATAACTCCTTGTCTTCAGTTTTATGTTTTAGTCAAGTTTTATTATTTTTTTTCTACTATTCTAAACATACACATGTTCATATGCCTTGAACTGCCAAGATGTGCTTGAGCGTGTGTGTGTGTGTGTGTGTGTGTGTGTGTGTGTGTGTGTGTGTGCGTGCGTGCGTGCGTGCGTGTGTGTGTGTGTGTGTCTATATCTTGTGTGGTGTGGGTGTGGGTTGCAGTTGGAGTGGGAGGATTTGTGCGTGCGGGTGTGTTCGTGTGTTTTCAGTATGCATACATTATCGTACTTTTCAGTGCCAACGCCTACGGCTTTTGTTTGATTAGATTGGACGTATTGCAGGGGCAAGAGGTGTGAAGGGTTGATGTGTCATGTACCCATGTAGACTTGTATGTACCACACTCACGTCCAGTCCTCCGTTCACATTTGTATTCAATTCCAAACCAAAACTTCAACAAAAACGAAAGAAAAACCAGAAAGAAATGAAACAAAACAAGCCAAATTAACAGCAATGAAACGAAAGGCTTGCTACTATGAACTCATCCATATCCATACCCCGTCTCGCCAACTCCGTTCTTCCTCTGATACTCGACTTCTCAGGATACCTCACATCAGAAGTAAGACCTATGGACACATATCGTTTTCTTTTCAATCGCCAAAGACGTTGAACAAGCTCCCTGATAACCTCCGTCGTTCTGATTCCCTCGCATCTTTTAAATCTCGTCTCAAAACTCACCTTTTCCCTCAGCAGTAAGTTCAATTGTGGCAGGTCCACTTCCTTTGCGTTAGCTGTGCTTGACTATGTGTGTATACATATGTATGTGTTACATAACTACATGCATGTATATGAATGTGTATTGTGTGTGCGTGTGTGTGTGTTTATGTAAATTTGTGCCTGCCTATGTGTGCGTATGTGTTAGGGTAGCTGTTAGATACACATGTATGTTAAAATGTATGTATGCAGTGTGTGTGTGTGTGTGTGTGTGTGTGTGTGTGTGTGTGTGTGTGTGTGTGTGTGTGTGTGTGTGTGCGTGCGTGCGTGTGTGTGTGTGTGTGTGTGAGTGTGTGTGCGTGCGTGCGTGTGTGTGTGTGTGTGTGTAGCCACATTTTGGTGTGTGCATGTAACATAGATATAATGTTTTATGTTAACAAAAGCGTTTTTGTAAAGCACCTAGAGCAGATTTCTGGATAGTGTGCTATATAAGTATCCATTATTATTATTATTACTATGCAAACATAATCATTGTAAATTAATGGTGACTAAACAAAGGAAATTATTACCATGTCCACATGATCATGGCAAATTAAAGACAATTAAACAACAGCATGTATTACCATGTTAGCATGATCATGGCAACACATAAAAACAAGAGCAACATCTACCATGTCCACATGATCATGGCAAAATAATGGTGATTAAACAAATATTACCATATGCGCATGATCATGGTAAAACAATAGAAAAACAAGAAACGGCATCAACCATGTCCACATGACCATGGTGAAATAATGTCAATGAAGCAAAACATCTGCCATGTCCACATGACCATGGTGAAATGATGTCAATCTAGCAAAACATCTGCCATGTCCACATGACCATGGTGAAATAATGTAGCAAAACATCTGCCATGTCCATATGACCATGGTGAAATAATGTAGCAAAACATCTGCCATGTCCACATGACCATGGTGAAATAATGTAGCAAAACATCTGCCATGTCCACATGACCATGGTGAAATAATGTAGCAAAACATCTGGCATGTCCACATGACCATGGTGAAATAATGTCAATGTAGCAAAACATCTGCCATGTCCACATGACCATGGTGAAATAATGTAGCAAAACATCTGCCATGTCCATATGACCATGGTGAAATAATGTAGCAAAACATCTGCCATGTCCACATGACTATGGTGAAATGATGTCAATGTAGCAAAACATCAACCATGTCCACATGATCATGGTGAAATAATGTCAGTGTAGCAAAGCATCTGTCATGTCCACATGACCATGGTGAAATAATGTCAGTGAAGCAAAGCATCTGCCATGTCCACATGATCATGGTGAAATAATGTCAATCTAGCAAAACATCTGCCATGTCCACATGACCATGGTGAAATAATGTAGCAAAACATCTGCCATGTCCACATGACCATGGTGAAATAATGTCAATGTAGCAAAACATCTGCCATGTCCACATGATCATGGTGAAATAATGTCAATCTAGCAAAACATCTGCCATGTCCACATGACCATGGTGAAATAATGTAGCAAAACATCTGCCATGTCCATATGACCATGGTGAAATAATGTAGCAAAACATCTGCCATGTCCACATGACCATGGTGAAATGATGTCAGTCTAGCAAAACATCTGCCATGTCCACATGACCATGGTGAAATAATGTCAGTGTAGCAAAGCATCTGTCATGTCCACATGACCATGGTGAAATAATGTGACCATGGTGAAATAATGTAGCAAAGCATCTGCCATGTCCACATGACCATGGTGAAATAATGTAGCAAAACATCTGGCATGTCCACATGACCATGGTGAAATAATGTAGCAAAACATCTGCCATGTCCACATGATCATGGTGAAATAATGTCAATGTAGCAAAACATCTGCCATGTCCACATGACCATGGTGAAATAATGTCAGTGTAGCAAAGCATCTGTCATGTCCACATGACCATGGTGAAATAATGTCAATCTAGCAAAACATCTGCCATGTCCACATGACCATGGTGAAATAATGTCAGTGTAGCAAAACACCTGCCATGTCCACATGATCATGGTGAAATGATGTCAATGAAGCAAAACACCTGCCATGTCCACATGATCATGGCAAGTTAACCATGATTACACAAAATTACAGATTCATCATCAAAACACACTGTATTACAGAAAGCATTAAAAAAAGGAATTACTTTCAGTTTGAAGGAACTCGCAGCAAATGAGCGAGCCATCAGTGGAATTTTTCCACAGATAAAATCATGGAATTCTGTGAAGTTCTTCCACAGACAATTATATTAACACATAAAATTAAAACCATAATCAAGATGTTTCTTGATTAGCAAGGGGTTGGTAGCTATGATGGAGTCTCTCATCGGACCGACGGATGAGTAGGTCGGTGTGCGTCCTTATATTATGGGAGAAGAGGCCGATTCTGGACGTGCAGCACTTCCCACATGTGTAGCTCGTCGTTCCGACATTAGCCTGGTTGCCTGACCAGCACAGGTGACTTTTTTTTCTGTGAAGAGGAGTTGTGCAGTCCCTTCCCCACTCTCTCGCCTACTGACGCTCAGAGTCTCACAGATGCAGATACTGCCACGTGTGGAACGGCCTCGGCAGGTGCAGGTTTTTTTCTTCGGAGTTCCGTCTCCTAGGAGGACTTCCGGCCAAGGATAAAGAGCTAGTTGGTAGCTATATGTTTTCCTAAATAACAAAAATAATGTTCGATGTATGGGACCTTGTGAACACAACCCCAAAATGAGTCCTTTAACTCTCTCCATACGAACGGCGAAAGAGACAACGTTAACAGCGTTTCACCCCAATTACCACCATCAAAATATTACAAGCGGAAGGCTCTTACACTGAAGAGGTGAATGTTGACAAAGAATACCACAATTCTGACGACGGAAGCTAAAGGTTGGGTCATTCAGACACCCACTGGACATCCGAGGGGTCTGTGTAGAGGAGAAGAGAGGACTGGCCGTACTGAGTGAGTTAAACAACAGCAATGATAAACACACACACAAAAATACCAACACACACATCAGGACTAAGATGTTTCCACAGGCGCTCGTGACAACTGCCTGTCAGCTTCACACACACATTCTGCCGGTAAACCTAAGTCACTCAGTCTCTCCCCTTCCACAAAGCACCTGCTGGCTCAAGTGGGGTGATGGCCTGGAGGTAACACGTCCGCCTCGGAAGCGAGAGAATCTGAGCGCGCTGGTTCGAATCACAGCTCAGCCACCGATACTTTCTTCCCCTCCACTAGACCTTGAGTGGTGGTCTGGACGCTAGTCATTCGGATGAGACGATAAACCGAGGTCCCGTGTGCTAGCATGCACTTAGCGTACGCAGAAGAACCTACGGCAACAAACGGGTTGTCCCTGGCAAAATTCTGTAGAAAAAATCCACATCGATAGGAAAAACAAATAAAACTGCACGCAGGAAAAAATACCAAAAAATGGGTGGCGTTGTAGTGTAGCGACGCGCTCTCCCTGGGGAGAGCAGCCCGAATTTCACACAGAGAAATCTGTTGTGATAAAAAGAAATACAAATACTAATACAAATGTTATTGCTCCAGTGGTTGGAGCCAAAGTGACCCAGAGCTCCAAGAAAATTCCCAAGGTACTATTTTCATCCTTCCTCAACACACTGTAGTACCCTCACATTCAGTCCCAACAATACTATTTATTAATGATACTATTAATAATAATTCACAAAAAAATAAACAAAATTTTCTGACATTCGAACCAAAAGCAAAAAAAAAAACAAAAACAAAAATCTTACCAACAAGGCCAAGTTAGGTTGGTATACAAGAATAAAGAAAAATATTCCTACACTTTTAATGGCGGGAAAATTAACAAAGTACGCTTACAACCCGTCATTAATTAGTTCCTGACATTCCAAGACAGTATTCAACTTGGGTCCCCGATAGCTCAGAGGTATAAGCTAAGTGGTCGAAGGGAGATAACCTAGCCCTTCCACTCGGTTCAACACAGTCGGCAACAAACATTCCTGCTGCACATGAGAAGCCAGTTTATTGTCCTCTCACAGTATCAAATGCCCTTTTATTATTATCATTATTAACATAGGTAAATAGATGAAAAAATGTGTGTGAGTCTGTGTGTGTGTGTGTGTTTGTGTTCGTTCTTTAGTCTAACGTCTTTTCACTGGAAGTGATATTAGACGAGGGTAGGAAAATCGAGGGGGGGGGGAATGGGGGGGGATTACTGTGTACGCATGCGAGTAAGTGAAAGTGTGTGTGTGTGTGTGTGTGTGTGTGTGTGTTGCATATAGAAAATGATTGATTTAAGTTTTGTTTAAAAAGAACAAAAAGCAAACGAACAAAAAAAAACCCATAACAATATAAAATATTTCTAATGAAAAACTAACAACTATAACAGCGAACCAACTGGACTATTTAACAAGGAGTTGAAAAAGTCATACATTAGCAATGGACTGCTGAAGATCGTCAACACTGAAGATGATTTCAGTTCAGGGATTTGAGACTTTAACATATCGCAAGTGTTTGTGTGTGTGTGTGTATGTAAGGTGCTGTGCTGTGCTGTGCAGTGAATATTTCAGCTGAAGCTGTCAGCTATTCGCTGGCGTGACAACCCGGCCTCAGAGAAATATGTGCTGACATAAAGAGATAGAGGGGGGAGGGGTGGGTGGGGAGAGAATGGAGGAGGGTGGGGGTGGACGGAAGAGATATAGGGGGAGAGAGAGAGAGGAACGGAGAGAGAATGTGTGTGTGTGCCTCTGTGTTTGTGTGTGATTAATTGAATGTGTGAATCTGTGCATATTGGTGTGTGTGTGTGTGTGTGTGTGTGTGTGTGTGTGTGTGTGTGTGAAGGGAGTTGGGAATAGGGGTTCTCGACTGTAAAATGAAAGCAGGAATTTCATTTTTAAAATTAGTCTCTTCCCGACCGCCCACCTCCCGGAATCGGAATCGATTAGTTTAAAAGTTCAGCAATGGTCCATTGTGTGACAGTTATGGAGAAATAATGTTGAAAAGTATTGATATGTGTATATTTTTTAAAGGCATTAAAAGGTGTATGCTTGAGTGAGGAAGATAAAAGCCCTCAGAAAGATTGCAGTTAGTGTGTGTGGTGTGTATGTGTGTGTGTGTGTGTGTGTGCGTGTGTGTGAATAAGTAGTGTGTGTGTGCGTGTGTGTGTGAATAAGTAGTGTGTTTGTATGTATGTACATGTGTGTGTGTGTGCGTGTGTGTGTGAATAAGTAGTGTGTGTGTGTGTGTGCGTGTGTGTGAATAAGCAGTGTGTTTGTATGTGTGTGTGTGTGCGTGTGTGTGAATAAGCAGTGTGTTTGTATGTGTGTGTGTGTGTGTGTGAATACGTAGTGTGTTTGTATGTGTGTGTGTGTGTGTGTGCGCGTGTGTGTGAATAAGTAGTGTGTTTGTATGTATGTACATGTGTGGTGTGTGTGTGTGTGTGTGTGTGTGTGTGTGTGTGTGAATAAGTAGTGTTTGTATGTATGTACATGTGTGGTGTGTATGTGTGTGTGTGTGTGTGTGTGTGTGTGTGAATAAGTAGTGTTTGTATGTGTGTGTATATGTGTGTCGGTGTGACGGGAGTCGGCAGTGGGGATTCTTGGCTATAAAATGAATACAGGAAATTCTCTTGTCTTTTTTAAAATTATTATTCTCCCCTCACCCCCACCTCCCCTTTTTGTCAGAATCGATCAGTTTCAAAGTTTTGCAATGACCCATTGTTGGACTGTAATGGAGAAATAATGTTTCTGTTTCGATGTCCGTCATATTGAAGCGACTTCGTGAAAAATATTGATCTTAAAAAGATATTTAAAAAAAAAAAAAGAGGTGTGTGACTGAAAGAGCGGGGATATTGGTGGAGGATAAAAGCTCTTTCAAAGACTGCAATTTGGGAGGTGTTTGGTGTGTGTGTGTGTGTGTGTGTGTGTGTTCTGTCTTTATCTCTGTCTTCTTTTTTCTGGTTGTCTCTGTCTCTGTCTCGGCCCCCATCCTCACCCACCCCCACCCCCCACCCCCCCACCTCCCTCTCCCTTGAGCAAACTAAAAAAAAAAAATAATGGTTTTGTTTTAGGGACTGTGGTTAGATTTATAAGCGGTGTCTGTGTATCGGCAGTAACAATCATCTACTCATTGACAATGTCTTTCCATTGAGTTTGAATGGGTTTGTGTTTGTTTGGGGTTTATTGTGTTGGTGGTGGTTCGAATTCTTCTTCTTTTTTCTTTTTGTTTGGTGGTAGTGGTGATCTTTTGGTTTCTTTCGTTGGTGTCTGCGTTTGTCTTTCATTCTGTTTTGTTTTTGGTGCTGCTGCTGGTGGTGCTGGTGGTGCTTGTAGTGGTGAATGTGATTTTTATACAACAGAAGCGAGAGAGAGAGAGAGAGAGAGAGAGAGAGAGAGAGAGAAATGAATGACAAGTACATACACTTTAATACTGACATCAAATGTGCGTGTGCGTGTGTGTCTGTGTGTGTGTGTGTCTGTGTCTCTGTGTGTGTGAAAATGATAGGGAACTGAAGAAGAATGAAAAGCAAACCAAGGTCATATAAAAATGCTGAGCCATTGTAGAATCTAAATTGGTGACACTGAGATAATAACTACAACAACAACAAATGAAATGATGGCAATAATAAGAAGAGTATGTATATATACGTATATATTCGAACTCCTCCAACAAAAGGGTTGTTCCTGGCCAAATTCTGTAGAGAAATCCACTTCGATAGGAAAAACAAATAAAACTGCACGCAGGAAAAAATACTAAAAAAAAAAAAAAAAAAATGGGTGGCGCTGTAGTGTAGCGACGCGCTCTCCCTGGGGAGAGCAGCCCGAATTTCACACAGAGAAATCTGTTGTGATAAAAAGAAATACATATACAAATACAAAATAGCGTATTGAATTTGAAAGAAAAAGAATTTGAAGAAAAAGGAAACAGTATGTGATGTGAAAGAATGACTGAGGCGGAATCGTGGAGGCAATTTGCTCTTAGAATAAAAAAAAATAAAAAATAAAAAAAATCCCCTCAACAGCTTCAGTCGTGGACTGTCTTGTTGCCTACAGGCGACCAGATCGTCAACCACATCCCAAACGGGAAGCTGCTGACCAACAAGCTGGGTCTGCTCAGTAGTCTCCAGGAGTACGAGCGGGTGACGTTCGCCACCAAGGGTCGTTTCCCTCGCCTCCGCCTTGTCGACTTCTTCCCGGAGACGTACCGGCTTGACGAGAGAGTGGACAGAGCCGTGTTCCTGAACCTGTATAAAGGTGAGGTGTGGGGGTGTGGGTGTGGGACAGGTGGTATGCTTGCGTATGTGTTGTATGTTTTATTTTGTTATTTTTTTGTTTCGTTTTTTTTGGGGGAGTGTGGGGCATCATCTGCACCTTTTCACTGGCATTACTCTCACGCCGCTCATTTAGATTTCCCCGTACACGGCCACACCTGGGTTCGTCCGTCACAGTTCCAGCATCGGCAGTCCGCAGGGAACCATCCATGTTAGGTCGCCAGGAGGCCACACACCAGAGGAAACCCTGCACTGCTGCTGAGTCACTTCGGCGGTGTTCAGTGGTGCCTGTTCTGATTCAACGTACTTAGGACACCACCTACTAAGCCCCCTACTAACGACAGTAATGGCTTAGTCGCTGAGCCACACTGAGTGAGCGTCCCTCCCAGAGTGGAGACCGCCACCACGTCCCCCAAACAACAGCCCCCACGAATCTGCCGACACTGAAGACATTGACAATGTGTTGTATGTTGGTGTGTGGGTGTTTCTGTATGTAGGTGTGTGTGTGTGTTTGTGTTTGCAGGTGTGGGTGTGTGTGGTGGGTGTGTATGTAGATCGATAAAGAGAGAGAGGGGGTGGGTGGTGTATTTCTTTTCCATCCCCTTTGTTTCTGCCTTTTTTCTTCCTTCACTACTGTCTACTTTTTGTGTCTACCCACTCCCTTCATCTTTCTTTCTTTCTTTCTTTCTTTCTGGTTTTTATTTTTTATGTTCTTTATTATTATTTTTTTTTTTTAGCAAGCCTCGACACTTTTTTTTTGGTCTCCTTTCCACCTTTTTTTTTTTTTTTTTAGCAAGCCTTGACATTTTTTGGGGTCTCCTTTCCAACTTTTTATTTTAGCAAGCCTTGACATTTTTTGGTCTCCTTTCCACTTTTTTTTTTAAGCAAGCCTTGACATTTTTTGGGGTCTCCTTTCCATTTTTTTTAGCAAGCCTTGACATTTTTTGGTCTCCTTCCCACCTTTTTTTTTTTTTTTTTTAGCAAGCCTTGACATTTTTTGGGGTCTCCTTTCCAACTTTTTTTTTTAGCAAGCCTTGACATTTTTTGGGTCTCCATTCCACCTTTTTTTAAACCAAGCCTTGACATTTTTGGGGTCTGCTTTCCAACTTTTTTTTTTTTTTTTTTTTTAGCAAGCCTTGACACATTTTTGGTCTTTTCCACTTTTCTTTTTTAGTAAGCCTTGACACTTTCCCCCCTCTCCTTTCCAGTTTTAGCAAGTCTTGACACTTGTTTTCCCTCTCCTTTCTACTGTTTAGCAAGCCTTGACACTTTTCCCCCTCTCCTTTCTACTGTTTAGCAAGCCTTGACACTTTTCCCCCTCTCCTTTCTACTGTTTAGCAAGCCTTGACACTTCCCCCTCTCCTTTCTACTTTTTAGCAAGCCTTGACACTTCCCCCCCTCTCCTTTCTACTTTTTAGCAAGCCTTGACACTCTTCCCCCTCTCCTTTCTTCTTTTTAGCAAGCCTTGACACTTTTTCACTCTCCTTTCTACTTTGTAGCAATCCTTGACACTTCCCCCTCTCCTTTCTACTTTTTAGCAAGCCTTGACACTCTTCCCCCTCTCCTTTCTACTCTCCTTTCTACTTTTTAGCAAGCCTTGACACTTTTCCCCCTCTCCTTTCTACTTTTTAGCAAGCCTTGACACTTTTCCCCCTCTCCTTTCTACTTTGTAGCAAGCCTTGACACTTTTCCCCCTCTCCTTTCTACTGTTTAGTAAGCCTTGACACTTTTTCCCCTCTCCTTTCTACTTTGTAGCAAGCCTTGACACTTCCCCCCTCTCCTTTCTACTTTTTAGTAAGCCTTGACACTTTTTCCCCTCTCCTTTCTACTGTTTAGCAAGCCTTGACACTTATTTTTCTCTCTTTTACACAGTGCGTTTTCCTCTGCCAATTAGGCTGTGTGAAGTTGTAAACACTGGGATGGGCACTAGCTTTTCTATTTTACGGAGGGGGGGCGGGGGGGGGGCTCATGTACGTTTATGTGTATTTGACTGTGCTTTCATATCTGTCAAACTGCGTGTTTGGTGCATATCTGTTATGCATATGTGTGTGAATGTGTGTCTGCCTTTTTTTTTTTCTTCTTTTTTTTTTTACATTTATTTGCTTATTTATCATCTTTGTTGTCTTATTTATTTATTTATTTATTTATTTTATTTTCATTATTATTATTATTTATTTATTTATTATATTATTTGTGACAGAGCGAGTTTCGAATGCCTGTGGCCAGAGGAAGAACGAAATTTTTGTTTGTACATTTCGAGTACCTGTATGAATGTGAAAATGTTTTGCACGTGGTAAGTGTGGGTGAATCGTGAGCTGTGCATGTTCATGTTTGTGTGTGCTTATATGTATGTGCTGTAGTGTCAGTCTGAATGCATCAGAGCTCGGGTGATGTGATGTGGTCTGTGTGCCTTCAATGTTCCGAACATCAGGTGGGAAAATTTATTTTATTTAATCGAAATGTAACTAATGATTGAATAGTTTGTGAACATAGTAGTTTTTGCTGTTAGTTTTGAAATGTTTACTTTTTGATAAATCAATACTTTTTTGTGTATTTGTGTAATTTATAAGACGTGACTCATGAATGAATATTGTATTGTTAATTGGAAAATTGTATGAATGCATGAGTTGTGTGAAAGAATAACAAATATAATAAAATAAAATAAGGGAACAGTAAATGAAGGGGGAACATTGAAAATTAGCTAGAAGGAATAATTCAAATGGAGTGTGCCGAGAGCTAAGAACTGGAAAAAGTGTTGTCAGGGCTCCATGTGACTGGCCACGGAGTGGAGGGACCTTGAACTGAAATGTTCATTGAGGAGGTTCCCGAGTTTTCCCACGAGTGAGTGGACACTACTGTGAGTAGGCTGCTGTCCAGCCTAGGACTGAGGCGATCCTGGGACTGGATCATCAGGTTTTTCCAAGAAATTTGACTTGATAGTCAAGACAATTGTTCCTGTGTTTTTTAAGATTTTTTTTTTTCAGGATGAAGAGAGCGTGAATGAAAGATTTTTTTTCTTGGTTTTAATAATTATAATTGGCTAAGGGAAAAATTCCTTGTCTATTTTTTTTGTTTGTTTACTGAGAGAGTGAGAGACTGAAGACTGAACTCGCGAAAAAATATTTCTTCCATTATCTTGTCTGTCTCCTCACCCACTTAGTAACATTATTATTATTAATTATTTTATTTATTTATTCTATTTTATTTATTTTTTCTCAAGGCCTGACAAAGCGCGTTGTGTTACGCTGCTGGTCAGGCATCTACTTGGCAGATAGTGGTGTAGCGTATATGGATTTGTCCGAACGCAGTGACGCCTCCTTGAGCTACTGAAACTGAAACAAACTCTACGGTGTCGTTTGTAGAGTTATGTGAACTTTCTTTGTACTTTTGTGTGGGTTTGAAGGTGGTTGTTTTTTTTGTTTTGTTTTTTGTTGTTGTTTTTTCTTTTTTTACGACCTTTTTTGTAAGCTGGGGATGGTAGATAAAGCAGGGAAGGGCTGACGTCCAACTTCTATTTGAAGCCAATAAGGAGTCTTGAAGTCTTGAATCCTCAGCACAACGCAGTCTTATTTGCCTTTGGAGCCTTATGGTTCAGATAATATTACATTATCGGTGTTGGTTTAAATTGAAGGGGGTGCTTTTTTTTCAGATATATCAGTTTGTTTATTGTGTTTTTTTCTCTAACTTTGTTTTATTATTCTCATACCAAAGAGATTGTGTGTTTTTTTCTTCCTTTTTTCATTTTCATACCAAAGACATTACTGTTTACCACTAACCACACATATGCATAATAATCACCTTTAAATAATTATCAGCCATGTTCGGTCGGCAGGACTGTGAGCGACAATGTCACATGACCAATGTCACATGACTGATGTGCAGACGGCGAGACGTGGATCTGCAAGCCAATCGGCCTCAACCAGGGCAAGGGCATCTTCCTTCTGAGGACCCGGGAGGAGATCGACCAGATCCTGGCGGAGAGGGAGGCCAAGAAAGAGTCCTACCGCTTGGCCACCCGTCCCCCTACCATGAGGCTCGTGCAGAGGTTGGTGACGATGGTGGTGGTGGTGGTTTTCTACTCTACACTACTCCACTCTGCTCTTTTCTTTTCTACTCTACTCTATTCCACTCTGGTCTTTTCTTTTCTACTCTGCTCCACACTGCTCTTTTCTTTTCTTTTCTACTCTACTCCACTCTGGTCTATTCTTTTCTACTGTACTCTACTACACTCTGCTCTTTTCTTTTCTACTCTACTCTGTTCCACTCTGGTCTTTTCTTTTCTACTCTACTCCACTCTGGTCTTTTCTTTTCTACTCTACTCCACTCTGGTCTTTTCTTTTCTACTCTACTCTACTCCACACTGCTCTTTTCTTTTCTTTTCTACTCTACTCCACTCTGGTCTTTTCTTTTCTACTCTACTCTACTCCACTCTGGTCTTTTCTTTTCTACTCTACTCTACTCCACTCTGGTCTTTTCTTTTCTACTCTATTCTACTCC
>JAAQRG010330152.1:0-18357 GCA_011634625.1 Babylonia areolata | reverse complement strand
GGATCGTTCACCTGTGACTGTTCGACAGGCATGTTTGAAGTAGTAATCACTGAGTGTTATAAAGAAAGGAAGATGATATGTGTGAAACAGAGTGGCTCACCTGTAACTGTTCGACAGGCAGGTGTTTGAAGTAGTAGTCACTGAAGGCGATAAAGAAAGAAAGGAAGATGACAGGTGAGATGTAAGACAGGGTGGCTCACCTGTAACTGTTCAAGAGGCAGGAGTTTGAAGTCGTTGTCACCGAGGGTTATAAAGAAAGGAAGATGATAAGTGTGAAACAGAGTGGCTCACCTGTAACTGTTCGACAGGCAGGTGTTTGAAGTAGTAGTCACTGAGGGCGATAAAGAAAGAAAGGTGACAGACGAGGTGTAAGACCGGATCGTTCACCTGTGACTGTTCGACAGACATGTTTGAAGTAGTAATCACTGAGTGTTATAAAGAAAGGAAGATGATATGTGTGAAACAGAGTGGCTCACCTGTAACTGTTAGACAGGCAGGTGTTTGAAGTAGCAGTCACTGAGGGTGATAAAGAAAGAAAGAAAGGTGACAGATGAGGCGTAAGACAGGATCGTTCACCTGTGACTGCTCAACAGGCAGGTGTTTGAAGTAGTAGTCACTGAAGGCGATAAAGAAAGAAAGGAAGATGACAGGTGAGATGTAAGACAGGGTGGCTCACCTGTAACTGTTCAAGAGGCAGGAGTTTGAAGTCGTTGTCACCGAGGGTTATAAAGAAAGGAAGATGATAAGTGTGAAACAGAGTGGCTCACCTGTAACTGTTCGACAGGCAGGTGTTTGAAGTAGTAGTCACTGAGGGCGATAAAGAAAGAAAGGTGACAGACGAGGTGTAAGACCGGATCGTTCACCTGTGACTGTTCGACAGACATGTTTGAAGTAGTAATCACTGAGTGTTATAAAGAAAGGAAGATGATATGTGTGAAACAGAGTGGCTCACCTGTAACTGTTAGACAGGCAGGTGTTTGAAGTAGCAGTCACTGAGGGTGATAAAGAAAGAAAGAAAGGTGACAGATGAGGCGTAAGACAGGATCGTTCACCTGTGACTGCTCAACAGGCAGGTGTTTGAAGTAGTAATCACTGAGTGTTATAAAGAAAGGAAGATGACGTGTGAAACAGTGGCTCACCTGTAACTGTTCGACAGGCAGGTGTTTGAAGTAGTAGTCACTGAGGGCGATAAAGAAAGAAAGGTGACAGACGAGGTGTAAGACAGGATCGTTCACCTGTGACTGTTCGACAGGCATGTTTGAAGTAGTAATCACTGAGTGTTATAAAGAAAGGAAGATGATATGTGTGAAACAGAGTGGCTCACCTGTAACTGTTAGACAGGCAGGTGTTTGAAGTAGCAGTCACTGAGGGTGATAAAGAAAGAAAGAAAGGTGACAGATGAGGCGTAAGACAGGATCGTTCACCTGTGACTGCTCAACAGGCAGGTGTTTGAAGTAGTAATCACTGAGTGTTATAAAGAAAGGAAGATGACGTGTGAAACAGTGGCTCACCTGTAACTGTTCGACAGGCAGGTGTTTGAAGTAGTAGTCACTGAGGGCGATAAAGAAAGAAAGGTGACAGACGAGGTGTAAGACAGGATCGTTCACCTGTGACTGTTCGACAGGCATGTTTGAAGTAGTAATCACTGAGTGTTATAAAGAAAGGAAGATGATATGTGTGAAACAGAGTGGCTCACCTGTAACTGTTCGACAGGCATATATATGAAGTAGTAATCACTGAGGGTTATAAAGAAAGGAAGATGACGTGTGAAACAGTGGCTCACCTGTAACTGTTCGACAGGCAGGTGTTTGAAGTAGCAGTCACTGAGGGTGATAAAGAAAGAAAGAAAGGTGACAGATGAGGCGTAAGACAGGATCGTTCACCTGTGACTGCTCAACAGGCAGGTGTTTGAAGTAGTAGTCACTGAAGGCGATAAAGAAAGAAAGGAAGATGACAGGTGAGATGTAAGACAGGGTGGCTCACCTGTAACTGTTCAAGAGGCAGGAGTTTGAAGGAGTAATCACCGAGGGCGGTGATGAAGGTGTAGACCATGTAGGGGCACTGGAAGATGAAGAAGGCGATGACGATGAAGATGAGCATCAGGGTGATTTTCTTCTCCTCGTGAGAGATGATGGACTGGATGCGGGAGTCAATGGCCAGGTGGTACCTGCACACACCCCGGGTACCTCCCTTGTCACTGATCCGCTGCTAGGGCATCCAGCCACCCATACTGATCGTGTGTGTGTGTGTGTGTGTGTGTGTGTGTGTGATGTGTGTGTGTGTGATATGTGTGTGTGGAGAGAGAGAAGGGAGGGGTAGGGGAAGGAGATATTTATACCCATGCGTCCGTCAGTCTGTCAGTCCGTCATACGCATGCCTTATAATGGTTTGATTTAGACAGAACAGGAAGAAAAACTGGCACAGAGAGAGATGGAGGTGGGGGTTTCCTTTGCAGCGATTTGGTGTGCGATGGGAAAGACCGAAACACGGACAGAGAAAGAAAGACCCGGCGTAGGTGTTACAAGTGATGTGAATTCTAACAGCGCTAACTTTGGTTAACATCAACAAATGTCCTGCGTCCAATCAAATCAAATAAAGACTACTTAATGGAATTTTTTCTTCTTCTTCGTTCGTGGGCTGAAACTCCCATGTTCACTGGTATGTACACGAGTTGGCCTTTACGTGTAGAAACGTTTTTACCCCTCCATGTAGGCAGCAATACTCCGTTTTCGGGGGTCTTTATGGAAATGAAAATGTGTAATCCCAGGCTCGATATAGGCACAGGTTCTACGCTAATTACACACACACAGGACAAAGATGTGTGGGACCAAGAAGAACTGAGCGCTGCTAAGATGTCTAACTCCCCTCCCTTCTCCACCCACCCCCGGGTGGCGTGTACCTAAGGTAGCGGGTGCTGTTCCTGATCTCCACCACCAGGCGGGTGTTGAGGACGGCCAGTGCCAGCAGGGGCAGGAGGCCGGCCATGATGCCGGGCACGATGATGCTGTACACCGTGTTGTTGTAGGCGTCCTCCTGGCGCCACTCCAGCACCACCTTGCTGTACGTGCTGTTGTCGGCCCGGTACAGCCGCTTCTCCACCAGCGCCATGTCCAGGAAGTTGGGGAAGCGGACCACCAGGGCCAGCAGGAAGATGAGGCCGATGAGGTAGCGGGCCCTCCTCGTGGTGCAGATCAGCATGGCCTGAGACATGCAGGACACCACCAGGATACTTCCTTGTTGTCTCAACAAGACAATTCCATGACACGTTTGTCCATAAAAAAATCATTGTTTTCCATGTTAAGCCCAGTGATCTAAATTGTGTAAATATCCAACTACAATGAATAAATAAATAAATAAATAAAGACAATAATAGATCAGCTGAAAGGATCTAAACAGATTATACTTAAAATGATAAATGCAAAATACAGTGCAGAATTTAGCAGTGAAATACTAGATTTAATCATCATACTTAGCTAAGACAAGCACTCAAGTAAACATATTCAAGAAAATAATATCATACGGCTAAGACGTGCATTCCTATTCAATGGCATCTCAGACCTTATGATGCAGCACGCGAGGGAATAACACTCCAAACATTGTCCAGTCATCGCATTTGTATAGGTTTCTGCAGTCACACACACACACACACACACACACACACACACACACACACACATATACAGCAGAGGAGGCAACTGCTGTCCGGACAATCTGAGCCAGAATTTTATCATGGCAGAGTGTCTTGCCCAAGCTACATTCCCACTCTCTTGGCCAAAATGGTTTTAGAATAGTCGGCGTTAGTATGATACCCTATGGCCAACTAGACCCCAAGGTTGCAGCACTAAGAGTCAGTGCAATTTTGCCCCCTAGTTTGGGAGTAATGGTCTTTAAAGACAAGACCAAGCTCTAAACGAATTGACAATGCAGTGGAGAACATCCTGAATTTGAACAGACCACGACGGGCGCAATAGCCGAGTGGTTAAAGCGTTGGACTGTCAATCTGAGGGTCCCGGGTTCGAATCACGGTGACGGCGCCTGGTGGGTAAAGGGTGGAGATTTTTACGATCTCCCAGGTCAACATTTTGCAGACCTGCTAGTGCCTGAACCCCCTTCGTGTGTATATGCAAGCAGAAGATCAAATACGCACGTTAAAGATCCTGTAATCCATGTCAGTGTTCGGTGGGTTATGGAAACAAGAACATACCCAGCATGCACACCCCCGAAAACGGAGTATGGCTGCCTACATGGCGGGGTAAAAACGGTCATACCCGTAAAAGCCCACTCGTGTGCATACGAGTGAACACAGAAGAAGAAGAAGAACAGACCATGTTATGCAGTACAATCTGTCCCAGGATGTGAATAAGAAAATACCCCGAAAAAAAAACCAACTAACAGGTAGCAAAGCCTTTAATCAATTTATTTGACAGATGATGTGTTAATATATTTTCGCTATTCCATCTCTTGTATCCACCTTCGTGGCACTGCAGTGAAATGGTTAAAATACTGGTTTAGGTTACTAAGACAGTCTGCAGATATGTATTAAAGTTGATGTGCACAGTGTTGTTCAGATTATACGGACAAGAGAAGATAACATGGGTGTCGTGTGTTAAGTCCCTTCTTTGTACGACTGGTTTCGGTCAGGTGTGGTTGTCCGGTTGAGGCCAGGAATCATTTTCTGAAATCCTTTAAAACGTCTGCGTGGTATATGTTGTCAAGAGTGGTATTCTAATATGGAAAGAAGTGATCTTTTTTTCACTTTACAAACAGCTTTAAGCTTTGCTTGGAATAGGAGAAATATGTAATAGTCCCTTACATAATTTTGTACAAAAGCGCGCTTGCCAGATTTAAGACTTTCAGTATCTGTTATATGAATATGCTCACATTATTGTGCATACATTGAGTCCATTCTGTCAAAATCTGCTGGAATGTGAATCCAACTTTTTATTGTATTGTCCAGTTTGTTTATTCTACATTTCGAAAGAAAGCCTTCCTCATATTGACAAAATTACGCACATTCAGGTTGCTATAGTTTTAAATCCTATGAACATATTTGCATTGCTAAATATATCGCCATTTTATATCAGATTAAGAAATTGTAGGATTTTTTCATCAAATCATGTCATGCCGTAATCTGTTGAGTTATTTTCAGTTTCACATAATGCTGTATTGTATTGTAATCCTGATGTTCTGTTTATTTCGATTTGGGCTGTAGGCCTATGCCATTCAAATTTTTTGTTCTTGTTCGTGATGACGTTGACGTGTGTGAGATGGTGTGTGTGAGATGGTGTGTGTGTGTGTGTGTGTGTGTGTGTGTGTGTGTGTGTGTGTGTGTGTGTATGTGACCTTCATGGGGTGGTGTGTGTACGTGACCTTCATGAGGTGGTGTGTGAAACCGTCATAGGGTGATGTGTGTGTGTGTGACCTTCATGGGGTTTGTGACCTTCATGAGGTGGTGTGTGTGTGACCTTCATGGGGTGGTGTGTGTGTGACCTTCATGGGGTGTGTGACCTTCATGGTGTGTCACTGTGTGACCTTCATGGTATGTGTGTGTGTGTACGTGTGTGTGTGTGACCTTCATGATGTGTGTGAGACCTTCATGGGGTGTGAATGACTTTCATGGTGTGTGTGTGACCTTCATGGGGTATGACCTTCGTAGGTGTGTGTGACCTTCATGGGGTGTGTATGACCTTCATGTTATGTGTGCGACCTTCATGGTGTGTGTGTGTGTGTGACCTTCATTGTGTATATGACCTTCACGGTGTGTGTGTGACCTTCATAGCGTGTCAGTGTGTGATCCCTCACGGTGTGAGTGTGGCTTTCATGGTTTGTCATTGTGTGACCTTCATGGTGTGAGTGTGACCTTGATGGTGTGTGAATGTGACCTTCATGGGGTGTTATTGTGTGACCTTCATGGGGTGGCAGATGGCGATGTACCGCTCCACAGCCAGCAGCACGGTGATCCAGACAGAGGCGAAGAGCGCCATGTTCAGCAGGATGGTGTTGATCTGGAAGAAGGCGAAGAAGAAGTCCTCCAGGTGGCGGTAGCAGCTGCCCACGTGCTCGGTGACCATGATGACGGACAGCAGCAGCAACACCATCAGGTCTGCCACGGCCAGCGCCGTCAGGTAGCAGTTGGTGGACCTGGACATGGGGGATAGGGAGCAGTCCACATTTGGGGTACAGTCTCTCTCTCGCTGTCTCTCTCTCTCTCTCTCAGTCACCCCCTCTCTCTCTCTGTAGTTCTCGCTCTCTCTCTTCCCCCCCTTCCCCCCACTCCATCTCTCTGTCTCAATCTTTCTGTTTGCCTTCCTTGGGGTACAATCTCTGACTCAAACTCTACCCCCTCCCCCCTCGCTCTCTTACTCCCTCTCTCTCACTCCCCCTCTCTCTCTATGGCTATCAATCTCAGCATACGTGGTATATGCGTGCGTGCGTATTAACGAGCACGCATGTGTGTCTGAAAATCGTGTAATGAAACAAAACGCATTGTCTAGTTTCAATTCTCTTTGGACAAATCAGTTGGGGTTCAGCTGGATTTAGTTTACTACAAAGCAGTTCACCTGTCATCATCTGTCCTCATTTCTCCGCCTCTGAGGTCCAAGACATCCTACTAAAGGCAGCCACTGGTTCAACGTGGAGTGATAGCTAAGAGGTAACGCGTCCACATAGGAAGCGAGAGAATCTGAGCGCGCTGGTTCGAATCACGGCTCAGCCGCCGATATTTTCTCCCCCTCCACTGTACCTTGCGTGATGATCTGGACGCTAGTCATTCGGATGAGACGATGAAACGAGGTCCCGTGTGCAGCATGCACTTTGCGCACGTAAAAGAACCCATGACAACAAAAGGGTTGTACTTGGCAAAATTCTGTAGAAAAATCCACGTCGGTAGGAAAAACAAAAAAAAACTGCACGCAGGAAAAAGAAAGAAAAAAAAAAGGGTGGCGCTGTAGTATAGCGATGCGCTCTCCCTGGGGAGAGCAGCCCGAATTTCACACAGAGAAATATGTTGTGATAAAAAGAAATACAAATTCAAATACAAAGTCACTGTGATCCCGCTGATACTTCTTCAGCATACACACATACGGCGTGTGCGTGCGTGCGTGCGTGCGTGTGTGTGTGTGTGTGTGTGCATGCAGGCATGCGCGCACACATACGGTTTCACACACACACACACACACACACACACACACACCACAGTACAGTGCAGCCCACCCAGGGCCAGGTGACAAAAGCTCCCTTGATGTCAGAGACAAGCACCGAGCGCCCTGAGGTAAACATGGTGAAGGACGCCCCACAGCTATAATGTGGGTCAGGGCCTGCTGTGTCACGTGGCCTGTTGACGCCACAGAGACCGACACCCGACCTGTCCAACATATCCCCTTCATGTCCACACCTTTGATACACCAACACCAGCGCTTTTAGCATCTAGCCTTTTTGGGCGCCTATCGGGTTCTCCATGTATGAAGCATGTATGGAGGTGCCGGGCTAGAGATAGCTGCGGTTAAGTGGTGATGGATGTCACTAAGTGCAGAGGAATTGCTGTGTGGGCTGCGTCCTGTGTACTTCTGAAGGAGAAGGGAGTTTGAGTGAGGCACTTTTTCTTATTTTATCCATGGTAACTGATTCAACTCGGTGAGAAGGTGTTCGTTGATACAGTGTCTCCCCCTCCCCTCGCAACCCTGCTCTCTCACCCCCCCTCCCCCCCCCCACCACTCTTCACCCTCCCTTCCCCTCATCAGCTGTTGATCTGATGACGTCATCTCCTCGCGGGCTGCTCTTCTGTTAGCGGGCTTGTCTCGCGTGTCTCACGTGCATGCTATGCATGGGACCTCAGAGCACTGTGCTGCCCCATCATGACTGAACAATAATCATGCTGGACTTTTCTGTTCTGTATCTTTCTTTATTGTGAAAAAAAAAAAAAGTTGAATGATTTACATGGAAGACAGACAGACAGGGACAGCTTTCAGTTCAGCACACAGTCGCACACCACACGAAACTCCTCCTGCCCCTTCCCCATCCCTCACCTTTTTTATTTTTTTAATATCATAATTATTATTTATTTATTTATCTGTGTTTTTTTTTTTTAATATCATAATTTTTTTTTCTTTTTCAAGGCCTGACGAAGCGCGTTGGGTTACGCTGCTGGTCAGGCATCTGCTTGGCAGATGTGGTGTAGCGTATATGGATTTGTCCGAACGCAGTGATGCCTCCTTGAGCTACTGAAACTGAAACTGAAACTCACCTAACTCCTCCTCCAACCTGCTCCTCCTCCCCCTCCCCCCACCACCCAGCCCTCCCTCTCCCTCCCTCGACCACTCACGTGCACATGGTTTTCCGGCTGAGGACGACAACAGTGAGGACGATGCCGACGATGCCGACACTGTAGACGATGGGTTTGACGGTCAGGTGCAGCCAGCTGCCCCGCTGCCCACACATCCGCCCCGCCTCCCCGTCATAGTCCCCCTCGCTCCCGTACAGCGGGATGTACGTCACCGGCGCGTCATCGTACAGTGACGTCATCTTATCGGTCCCCCTCCACAGGGCCGCGGTGCTGTGCTGATGGTGACGTGGACTTGTGCTGACTCAGGATGATGGGGTGGAGGTAAGGGAGAGGGGCACTTGTTAACACAGGGCTGTCTGTGGTGACTGACGTCGCCTCCACACTTGTGACGGAGCTCAAGTCATCACGAACTGAAAGACAAAGAAAGATGACGATGAAAGAAAGAGAAGAAAGACATATAAGAAAGACAGAAGAAAGATGAGAGAGACAGAGAAGAAAGATGAGAGAGACAGAGAAGAAAGATGATGAAGAAAGACAGAGAAAAAAGATGATGAAGAAAGATGAAGAAAGATTACCAACAAAGACAGAGAAGAAAGATTACCAAGAAAGACAGAGAAGAAAGACGACGAAGAAAGACAGAGAAAAAAGACGACGAAGACAGAGAAGAGACGAAAGATGACGAAGACAGACAGAGAAGAAAGACGATGAAGAAAGACAGAGAAGAAAGACGACGAAGACAGAGAAGAAAGACGAAGAAGACAGAGAAGAAAGACGACGAAGACAGAGAAGAAAGACGATGAAGAAAGACAGAGAAGAAAGACGACGAAGACAGACAGAAGGAAGATGACGAAGACAGACAGAGAAGACGACAAAGACAGACAGAGAAGAAAGACGACGAAGACAGAGAAGAAAGACGACGAAGACAAAGAAGAAAGACAACGAAGACAGATAGAGAAGAAAGACGACGAAGACAGACAGAGAAGAAAGACGCCGAAGACAGAGAAGAAAGACGACGAAGACAGAGAAGAAAGACGACAAAGACAGACAGAGAAGAAAGACGACAAAGACAGACAGAAGAAAGACGACGAAGACAGACAGAGAAGAAAGACGACGAAGACAGAGAAGAGAAGAAAGACGACGAAGACAAACAGAGAAGAAAGACGACGAAGACAAACAGAGAAGAAAGACGATGAAGAAAGACAGAGAAGAAAGACGATGAAGAAAGACAGAGAAGAAAGACGATGAAGAAAGACAGAGAAGAAAGACGACGAAGACAGAGAAGAAAGACGACGAAGACAGAGAAGAAAGACGATGAAGAAAGACAGAGAAGAAAGACGACGAATACAGACAGAGAACAAAGATGACGAAGACAGACAGAGAAGGAAGACGACGAAGACAGACAGAGAAGGAAGACGACGAAGACAGACAGAAGGAAGACGACGAAGACAGACAGAGAAGAAAGACGACGAAGACAGAGAAGAAAGACGACGAAGACAGACAGAGAAGAAAGACGACGAAGACAGAGAAGAGAAGAAAGACGACGAAGACAGAGAAGAAAGACGACGAAGACAGACAGAGAAGAAAGAGGACGAAGACAGAGAAGAAAGACGACGAAGACAGACAGAGAAGAAAGACGACGAAGACAGAGAAGAAAGACGACGAAGACAGACAGAGAAGAAAGACGACGAAGACAGAGAAGAAAGACGACGAAGACAGAGAAGAAAGACGACGAAGACAGACAGAGAAGAAAGACGACGAAGACAGAGAAGAGAAGAAAGACGACGAAGACAGAGAAGAAAGACGACGAAGACAGACAGAGAAGAAAGACGACGAAGACAGAGAAGAAAGACGACGAAGACAGACAGAGAAGAAAGACGACGAAGCCAGAGAAGAGAAGAAAGACGAGGAAGACAGACAGAGGAGAAAGACGACGAAGACAGAGAAGAAAGACGATGAAGAAAGACAGAGAAGAAAGATAGAAGAAAGACGACGAAGACAGACAGAGAAGAAAGACGACGAAGACAGACAGAGGAGAAAGACGACGAAGATAGACGAGAGATGGAGGAAAGGGAATTAAGAGGAGCTGAAAGAGCAGAGAGGGAGAAAGGTCAACACTCACCTACACACTCCTTGCTCTGGCTCCCTCTTCTCCCCCCCCCCCCGCCCCCTCCCACCTCCGCCCCTTTACAGGGGAAGAAAGCCAAACACCCCCCCCCCACACAACCCTTACCTCCCAGCCACCCTCCAGTATGATAACCCCGTGGAGCAACACACTTATGGCGACCCGCACACACTTCACCGGCTGTCTGCCTTGCGGTGAGGCCAGAAAAACACGGCACCGGCCCCATGTCCTCAATCCGAAAACAATCACAGGAATAGAGAAGGGGATGAGGTGGAGGGAGATGGAGGAGGAAGGGGTGAAGAAAAGAAAGCAGGGGTTGGGGGAGGAGAAGATGAAGAAGGAGGAGGAGGAGTATCGGGGAGGAGGAGAAGGAGAAGACAGAGGAGGAGGAGAAAGAGAGGAGGAGGGGAAAGAGGAGGAAGAGTATGGGGGAGGAGGAAGTGAAGAAAGAGATGAAGAAGGAGAAGAAAGAGGAGGAGAAGAAGAAGGATGGGGAGGAGGAAAAGAAGAAGAAGAAGAAGGAGGAGGAGGAAAAGAAGAAGAAGGAGAAGGAGGAGGAGAAGAAGGATGGGGAGGAGGAAAAGAAGAAGAATAATAATAAGAAGAAACGCGATGCATGAAGTAGTTTTATGGCCCAGAAGATGAAGCCCAGAAGTGGATGAAGTGGGGAGAAGACGACACGGAAAACGAAAGTGGCAGCAGCAAAAACATCAACAGTGCTGAGGACAACAATAACGGAAGTATATATATATATATATATATATATATAAGGAACTGGAGGGACAGAAGAAGAAGAATTTTACTCTTAAAAGCACAAAAAGTGAGAAAAAGTGGAAAAAACAATATCAGAAGCAATGGCAACAACAACAGCAGCAAACAATAAAAATGGCATGAAAAAACTTTTGTGATCACTAATCTACCAAAACAACTGGTTGAAACTGAAAACTAACTCTCTTTTTTCCCCGTCAAGAATACCTATTATTTTGATTGAATGTGTCAAAGATGTTGAGATGGAGGGGAGGGGGCGCGTGAGGTACGAACGAGGTAGCTGGATTATTCTTTTTTTAACGTTGAAATACACAACATGATCCTGTTTCTTTTTCTTTTTCTCAGTACTTTCCGGAAATATGATGAGAATGATTAATATTGTTTTGGTTTGTTGTTTTTTTTCTCGCAGAAGAGATGGATGTTGGACGTTAAATCTGTTGTAAGCAACTGTCCCCGTCCTGTGTGATTTCAGCCTTTGTGGTTCAGTTTGTGGGTTGAAATGTTGGGGAGAGGCATTCTGGACATTGAAATTGATTGTTTACAGGCCTGAGCACGTATCACAGTTGAAGCAGAAACAAAAACCAAATTGACCCTTTTTTCCCACGTTAACAGGACGCGCATTGGCATCAGTAATTGTCATTTACAGCCACGTGACCCAGAAACCTGACATTGTTTGCTTTCAGGCGCCCCTGGGACGCTGAAGGGAGAGCACTTTCAAAGCAGAGACGGAAAGATGGCGGCACTGAAAGATGGACATGGGTTTTCTGATTCAGAGTCCATTGTCATCGGCTGGGTATTAACAGTGAGTGATGAGTGATATGTTTGTTTGTTCCTTTATTTCTTTGTGTTTTGTTTGAGTTTTTTTTTCTTTCTTACCTTTTCTTTCCTTTGTATTTGCTGTCTTTTCAAATATGTACTTTTTTTTGGTTGCTTTTTACCTTTCTTCCTCCCTCCCTCCCTCCCCTCCCTGCCTTCCTCCCTTCCACGTAAGCTTGACATCAGTTCTGTTGGGATACAGTATGCAGCATGTCTGTTTCTCTGCCCGTCTGTTTGTCACCTGTTTCTCCCGTTTCCTTTTATTGTTCTTTCTTCTGTCCTTCCCATCTTTACCGGCCGTGGCTGTGCGCGTGCGCGCAGGTGTGTGTATGTGCGTGTGTCTGCGCTCATATGTGTTTGCGCCTCTGTGCGTATCCGCTCGCGTTCTAGTTGTGTCTCCTACCTGTCTGCTACTGCGCTCAAATATATTCCCTTTATGAAGAAGGAGAGAGAGAGAGAGAGAGAGAGAGAGAGAGTCAGATTCAGATGGTTTATTCAATAAGGCAATAGCCCCATATGAATAATGGGCGATAACATTATTGTATGTCACCAGAACTATGGCGGTTAATCATGACGTAACTATATCTCTTAAGTGAAAAGCTTTATATGAATATAATGCCAAATTACGTATAACTCCATCATCCGTTCATGCCATCAGCAAATTAAATCGAAAATAACATGGATATGTATATTTCTTTGGGATAAGTTTTGGAGAGAGAGAGGGGGGGGGGTGCGGGGGGGGGGTCTATTTTTTTAGGGATCACCGAAACTATCAGAATAAGCATTAACGTACAGACAGGTGTTCTCAATATTCTACATGTGTAGCCTTTGACTTCTTCGTTGACCATGTCACTGTTGTCTCTGAATCACTCTGGTACTGGTTACTGCCAATGAAATACATACATACATACATACACACACACGCACGCACACACGCATACATGCATGCATGCATACATACATACATACATTCATACATACATACATACATACATACATTCAATGAATAGATGAACGAACGAACGAACGAATGAATGAATGAATGAACGAAATTGGTATATCAAATGAACACATGCAAAAGTGAACAACACAAAACACGATTGCCATGTAAAGAGGGAATCAAGAGCACAAAGGATTAAAACCAAACGAAGAATAAGTAAACACGGTGTAATCCAAACACACGGTCTCTTCCTTTCACATGTAAATGTCCGAATGGGACTCCGCTTCCTTGTTGACACAGCTCCATGTATTGTCAATGATAGCTGCACACAGACGGACGGACGGTCGCCAGAGGCCGGTTGTTACCCTGTCATTTTTACTTCCTTCTTTGATTCGATAATGAAAGGGGGTTGGAGGAGGAGACGGGGGAGGGGGAGGGGGGGTGCAGAGGAAGGGGGCGTGGTTTGACCGAGGACACTCCCAATGGTGCAGCTGTGGACATTGCATCAATCCAAGATTATGTGAAAACACATGTTGGCATTTTTTTTCTTCTTCTTAAAAAAACCAAAAAAAAACCTCAGGAATATTATGAAAATGAATGCGTGGTTCTTTTAGGTGACGTATCGTTTGCGGGAAGTTTGATCGCAGAGTGGGCGTTTTGTTCGTTTGAGAAATTAATCTGTGGCTCGCCAGATACTCTTTTTCAATGTTTTCATTGTCGTGGCAGAAGTTGTCGTTGTTGCCCTCTGGCAGTAAGGTTGACACAGTATCTCCGTCAGTGCGGGCCTCAGTACTGTCGCCCCCCCCCCCGCCCCCCAACCTCCCTTCCTTTTTTTTCTCCCCTTCCCTCCCTTCCTACCCCCATCCCCCTTCCTTCTTCCCTTTCCTCCTTCCTCCCTTCCTGCCTTACATACTTGTTATACAATCATAGGGGAGCGAAGCTTTAATGTTATGTTCCAAATGTTTGGTTTGGATATGTCCTTGGAAAAAGCTTTTCTTGTTTTATCGGTTATACGATATATATATATATATATACGATATATATATATATATATATATATATATATATGTATATATGTGTGTGTGTGTGTGTGTGTCTGTGTGTCTGTCTGTCTGTCTGTCTGTGTGTGTCTGTGTGCGCGCGTGTGAGAAAGTGGGAGGAGGGGGGAGGCGAGAGAAACGAGAGACAGAAAGAGAGGCAGAGTGGGAAAGTTAATTTGGTGCCGACCTTGTTTTCCTTCCTTCCAAGTTACTGTTCGTTTACTGGTTGAGGTGGCAGTAGCAGTGTGATGTAAATGAATCCACCTGTGACGTGCCGTGTTGCTGGGATGTTGCCACGCCCCCCACACCCCCTCCCGTCCCCCACCACGCGAAAGACACTACACCCACCTTTACCATCAAGTTTACCTGTGGGTCTTTGCCTGGATTTGTTGAAACGTCGTATCCCTTTTTGGGTACTGGGTACACTGATTACTTTCGTGTTTCCGAAATCCACTCACTGCCAATATAAATAATGAAGACAGCAGTCTGGAGGCTGTCAACAGAGGTGTCCAGATGACTGGCTTGTGTACACACTCTAAGAGGTTTCAGGCACTAGAAAAAAAGCGGTTCTGTTGACCGGGAAAATCCAGAACCTGTCAGCAGCTGCAGTTGATATGTAAGGTCCACAACTGACCGTTAAGTGGCCGTTGGTATGTAAGGTCCACAACTGGCCGTTGATATGTAAGGTCCATAACTGGCCGTTGATATGTAAAGTGTACACTTGGAATCCAGAAAGTGTCAGGTGGGTGCGGTGCCAGTGCACTTTTCTCACCTTCTGCAGCCATACGTGCAGTCCATGTTGGTACCTGAACACTTGGTGTGTTTACACATACAGAAAACTCTGCTTATACCTCTTCAAACACTCCAGCCTATGCAAGCATCTGGCAAATGAATAAATGACGAAAAACGTAATGTAAATACACATTATTTTTCCTAATCTACACCCCTCAGAAAACAGAAAATTAATGATTACATAAACTGGTTTCTACATTGATGAACAAAGCAGAGGTGTCCAATACGTCCAATCCCACATGTAAAAATAATCGTACATGGAAACTAGAGAGCAAGAATAGATATGAAGAGGAAAAGGTGGTCAGAATTTGGAGAAAGGCGTGAAAAAGAAAAGCGTTGATGAAGGGAACTTCAGCCACACAGTTGTGTAATCCCAACAGTGACGTCCTCTTTCGTCCAGACAAACTGAATGCCTTTGGCGCTTGCATTGTCTCCCCTTTCCCGCGCAAGGGGGAGAGGGGGGGGGACAAACCGGTGAGGGGGAAAGCAAGTTAATTTGTCAGTCTGTCCGTCGGCTGATGTCGTCTGGCTGCCGGATAGCTCAGGTCGTCCGCAGAGAGGAAAAAAAAAGGCTGGAGCCAAGAGGTGGTGGTGGGAAGGCAGACATGATCGATGAGTATTGGAGCTAAGTGGGTTTACGTTTGGGGCTTTGGTTTCGTTTTGTGGGTCTCTACTGAGATGTGATGTCTGTCTACATGCCTACAGCTGTGTTGTATTTGCATTTACCGGATGATAGGGATGGGGTTGGGGTTGTGGCATGGGGGGAGAGAGCGCTGGAGTTGCAGCTCTTTTTTTGCATGTGTATTGTGTCCTCTGTTTGATGACGTATCCTCGGGGCTGTTGCTATTGGATTCCAGTCATTCAGTGTTCAGGGAGAGAGCGCTGAATCATTCCATCATTTATTTACTCTTTTACATGCAGCTCTTTATCTTTAAGGTTGAAAAACGGCCACCCACCCCTCACCCCATGCATCACCACCTCAAGATGAGGGACTGGGCACGTGCATGGTGTAGTGGACAGCATACGGTGTGTTTGTTTTCACTGATGAGTGGCCGTCACCATGGTGTAGTGGACAGCACACGGTGTGTTTGTTTCCACAGGTGATTGGCCGTCACCATTGTGTTGTGGACAGCACACGGTGTGTTTGTTTCCACAGGTGAGTGGCCGTCACCATGGTGTTGTGGACAGCACATGGTGTATTTGTTTCCACAGGTGATTGGCTGTCACCATGGTGTTGTGGACAGCACACGGTGTGTTTGTTTCCACAGGTGAGTGGCTGTCACCATGGTGTTGTGGACACCACACGGTGTGTTTCTTTCCACAGGTGAGTGGCCGTCACCATGGTGTAGTGGTCAGCACAAGGTATATTTATTTCCACTGATGAGTGGCCGTCACCATGGTGTAGTGGACAGCACACAGTGTGTTTCCACTAGTGAGTGGCCGTCACCATGGTGTAGTGGTCAGCACTCAGTGTGTTTCCACAGGTGAGTGGCCGTCACCATGGTGTAGTGGTCAGCACACAGTGTGTTTCCACTGATGAGTGGCCGTCACCATGGTGTAGTGGACAGCACACGGTGTGTTTGTTTCCACAGGTGAGTGGCCGTCACCATGGTGTAGTGGACAGCACATGGTGTGTTTCTTTCCACAGGTGAGTGGCCGTCACCATGGTGTAGTGGTCAGCACACGGTGTGTTTGTTTCCACTGATGAGTGGCCGTCACCATGGTGTAGTGGTCAGCACACAGTGTGTTTGTTTCCACTGATGAGTGGCCGTCACCATGGTGTAGTGGACAGCACACAGTGTGTTTGTTTCCACAGGTGAGTGGCCGTCACTATGGTGTAGTGGTCAGCACACGGTGTGTTTGTTTCCACTGATGAGTGGCCGTCACCATGGTGTAGTGGTCAGCACACAGTGTGTTTGTTTCCACTGATGAGTGGCCGTCACCATGGTGTAGTGGACAGCACACAGTGTGTTTGTTTCCACAGGTGAGTGGCCGTCACTATGGTGTAGTGGTCAGCACACGGTGTGTTTGTTTCCACTGATGAGTGGCCGTCACCATGGTGTAGTGGTCAGCACACAGTGTGTTTGTTTCCACTGATGAGTGGCCGTCACCATGGTGTAGTGGACAGCACACAGTGTGTTTGTTTCCACAGGTGAGTGGCCGTCACTATGGTGTAGTGGTCAGCACACGGTGTGTTTGTTTCCACAGGTGAGTGGCCGTCACCATGGTGTAGTGGTCAGCACACAGTGTGTTTCCACTGGTGAGTGGCCGCGAGTGGTCACGAACGTGTTTCGGTTTTGTATTACAAAAAGGAAAAAAATGGCTAATTGTGTTGTCTTTTTTTTCTATAAAAAAAGATCAGTGAACAGTTTTCTCTGACTATCTAGTGTATTGGCCATACTGACAGAAAATTACTTTCGTCTTCTGTAACATTACGCACGCAGAGGAAAAAAGAGAAAGAGAGAGAGAGAGAGAGAGAGAGAGAGAGAGAGAGAGAGGAACATCAAATGAGACTTGTAGCCGTAAGGATCTGATAACTTGGCTGATACTGTGGGAGAAAAGCGGGCAGTGTGGTGTTTGTTGGTTGACAGCAGGGTCAGTACCAAGTGTGGCCGTGATGGAGACAATGAAGTCACAGCCCTGGTCGTTCAGAAAGAGTGCGGTCACACCTTGGTATGTGAAAAAGAAAACACCAAATGTTTGCAGATGACACGTACATTCAAGCAATTCAGATGCGTGTAAACTAACTGATGGACTTCAAGATGATACACTCAAACTCAACGATTTGACGCAATTGTATCATATGTCCTTAACCCTTAACCGCCAGTCAATTTAGAGTACAAAATTCCCTTGTGGTATAAACACAGAAAAGACAGTGGCTAAGAATAGCTGGGGATTCCCCCTCCGATGTGTAGAAAATATGGCCTATCCTACCACTGAACACTAAGAGCAGTGGGTTCATGCATAACAGATCAATGACTGGTCGCCTTTCAGTGATATGGGTCCTCTACCGCGTCTGTGCATAAATGCGAGCTTGGCGGTGAAGGGGTTAAATGCTCTGAAAACGAAGTGCGTGTATGTATGTGCACGACAACAAAGACAAAGAGCGAAACATAACTTAACCCACTATCCCCAGGCGTCAGTAGAATTGAAGAGGTAGATTCACTTAAAATCATGGGTGTCATTATTGACAAAGATCGATCTTGGACTCATCATACGAAGTACTCGGTAAACGTCTCTCCAGTAAAGTACTTCAGCTAGCAAAAATTAAAAAGCTACTCAATGTCCATTCACGAAAGCTCTTCTGTGCAAACATTTTGCCAGCTGTCGATTTTGCGTCAACTTTATGGGACAGCTGAAGCATCACAAACACAAAATTTGTTTACCGATGTATAAAAGAGCACTGAAAATAGTATTATTAGAATCGAGCTCCCTGACCCATGTGGACAATAAACAACTAAATATATTTTCTTTTCACAACAGGCTGTACTTCGACAAAGCTGTTTGCAAGCATCATGTTATGAATGGAAAAGCTCTAAAAAAAGAAAAAAAAAGAAAAAAGATTACAGACATTTTAAACTAATGAACACAGACACAA
>JAAQRG010330144.1:10000-16043 GCA_011634625.1 Babylonia areolata | reverse complement strand
ATAAAAAAAAGAAACACACACACACACACACACACACACACACACACACACACACACACACACACACACACAGAGAGAGAGAGAGAGAGAGAGAGAGAGCAACAACAACAAACAAACAAACAAACAAAACAAAAAACAGTGCAACTGCTACCACCACCAAAAACAACAGAAAAAAGATTGAAAAGAAAAAAACAACAACCATTTATGTCTTGCCCCAAACAAGCACATCGCTTGTTTGTGAAACAGCCAACGCTGTCTTATTTGAATATTATGCATTCATTTCCAGCGACAAGACAGCCTGAACCAACTGAAGGCCTCCGTGTACTCTCGGATTCTTGGAAACGATTTGTTTCATTTTCAACTCAGCGGAACCGGAAATTTCATGCAACGGCTGACGTCGTCAAAGAAACTCTTCAGTGTGAAGGCCCTTATATCCAAGATTGTAGCAGAGGGGAAAACCAGATATTCGCAGAGTCTGGTAAGATATTCTTTCTCTTTTTTTTCTTCGCCACCTTCCTCATCCAGTCAAAGACGTTACTCGTCAGTCACTCATCGTTAAGTGTAGTGTAGTGTAGTGTAGTGTAGTGTAGTGTAGTGTAGTGTAGTGTTGTGTTCTGTTGTGTGTGTTGCGTTGCGTTGCGTTGCGTTGCGTTGCGTTGCAGTATATTGTATGGCGTTGTGCGACGTTGCCTTTAATTTTGTTCCTGCAGTGCAATAAAGCAACTGCTCAGTCATTGAGCCAGACTAATTAAGTGCTCCCGAACATGGGAAAAACATTGCAGGCCTTCTAACGACAGCCGACCATATTTCTTTGACAGTGAAGGCGTTGTACAAACAAGAGACGTACATGTATTGTATTGTATTGTAGTGTAGTGTAGTGTAGTGTAGTGTAGTGTAGTGTCTCAACTCTGTGTGATATTCGGCCTGATCTCCCTAGGAAGAGCGCGTCGCAAGCCTACAGAGAGAGCGCAACCTGTTTTTTTCTGCCTGTTATCGTGCCTGCACCAACCCCTGTTGTTAGCATCATGACGTTGGTGCTCACCATGGCATCAGCTTGGACTGTTTGAGCTATACCGTGTTGTACTGTATTGTGTTTTGTTACATTATATTGTATTGCTTAGTTTTAGTCACACCTGATTTCTGTGTGTGAAATTCAGACTGCTTTAAAATGGCATTTGAAGTCGCCATTTCAACATGGATTATAAAAGTACGAGCAATTAGAAATATTTTGCTGTTGTCGCTGCTGCTTTTGTTGTTGTTGCTATTGATTACGATGCTTGGTGAAGCTGTGAATGATAGAAGTTGAATGATGTTATGGAGTTGTGAAAAAGTGCAAAGCTAAACTTTAACCCTTTTCTATCATTAAAATGATTATCAATTTACTTATTATTTATTAACACGTGATTGATTGGTTCATACATGCATTTGATTCGGTGCTGTACCTGCTATGAAATGATCATGGATGAGCCGCAATGCTACAATTAATAGCATGTCAGTGAATAGATCACACGGTTACTGTAAGCAAGTGTGGACATATCTGTGCGTGTGATCGTGCGTGTGCTTTTGCGATGTGTGTGTGTGTGTGTGTGTGTGTGTGTGTGTGTGTGTGTGTGTGTGTGTGTGTGTGTGTGTCACAGGTGTTGATGGACCAGAAGATGACGGTACCAACGTCAAGTGGACTTCCACTGACAGTGTCACTTAACGCTTCCTTGGCAACGCAGCTTCAAGTTCTCGGCAGTGTAGACTTTCGTCAGGCCTTCGCCAAACCGAGATCTTTTCGAATTGATGGTGCTGTGAAACCAAGGTTGGCAGTATTCTTAAGAATGGCTGAGGTGTCGAGAAGCAAATAAAGGACATAGGGAATCAGACGTTTTGTTCTTCTTCTTATGATTATGAATTTTGTGCGTTCGTGGATTAAAACTCGCACGTTGACCCGTGTGAATGGGCTTTTACGCATATGACCGTGTTTGCTCCGCCATGTAAGCATGCATGAATGCTTGGTGTGTTCGTGTTTCCATAGGACACCGAACGCTGACATAGCTTACATGAGTTTTAATGTATATTCCAGCATATTTGATCGTCTACCTATACCAGCATGTCTGTGCATAATATGATATCGACCTGGGAAATTGGAAAGAAAACCAGACCTCCATCATTAAACCAGATTACTATGCGCCGCGACCAGGATTCGAACCCAGGAGCCTTTGATTGAAAGTCAAACGTTCTATTCACTCGGCTGTTGTGCCCGTCAGGTTTGTTCATGGATACTGTCTCTCCTGAACCAACTACCCAAAATGTGTTATTCGTTGCTTAAAACATACCAAAACCCATTTAACATATCTAACATCCTAATGAAGTTGAACAGAAGAAAAAGCATTACATCATACACACTTTCACTTCACCTTTCGCATCCAGATGAAACAATATGTTTGATCACGAACAGTCTATGTTTTATCATTCAGCTTTCGAACCAGTGTTGGCCAGTACAGAATGCACTGGATGAGCTTCGACAGTATGGAAACCTTCCGAGCTAAACGTAAACCAACCTTTCGTTTCAAAGGTTCAAATCTCAACACCGTATTCACTGCACTAGAAGAATAATCCTTCTTAACTATTCTAAAACTTAATCAAATAGATTTTAACGTAAATGCATCAGCTTTATTTCCTTTATAAATGAAATTGTGTGTGTTTGTGTGTGTGTGGACGCGCGCGCGCGCGTGTGTGTGTGTGTGTGTGTGTGTGTGCGTGTGCTTGAGCGCGGGCTTGCGCTCGTGCGTGTGTGTGTGTGTGTGTGTGTGTGTGTAGTGCTGCTCTTCGAATCTCAGGTTCCATGGCACTGGACGCCAGAGTGACAAGAGCGGCATTGCGCATGACCGGAACTCTTCACACCAACACCATTCTGAAGGGTCGTGCGAGGATAGAGCGGGGCAGACTAGTGAACGTGGAACTGGACATGCCAAGAAAGAATATGACTGTGTTTGACGCGAGGTGGGCTTTGGTGGACCTTTGGTGTCTCTGTCTTCCCCATCCATCCCCGTCCTTCACACCTCTGTCTGTGTTTCACTGGCTTTTTCGTTTGCTAGAAATGTCGTGGCAATACTACCTCAGGTTTTTTTTACCTTATTTGCATACCAAGTAACAGTCTTGCAGTAAGATACATATATCTGAGTTATAACCTCTCCCCTCCCCACCCCCTCTCTCTCTCTCTCTCTCTGTTCGTGCGTCTCTGTCTGCCACTCCCTGTGTCGTCTTCACAAGTTTAATGTCCACCGTTCATTCATATGAGAAAAAAGCAACTTACTACAAAGATTTGGAAGTTTTTGGGTTTCTTACAATTAACCCCAATTGACTAACTGCTACTGCTTCAGACGAAACAGCCATACTCCTACCAGCTATCGCTGCTGCCCCGTACGCTCAGTGTTCATAACTGTTTTTATATTGTTCCTGATACTATACTTCCATATTTGAATCCCGTTTCAGAATGTTGAGTTCATCTCTGATGATTCTAAACAATGTACTGACGAATCTCCACAATATTGAAATAGCGTATATTTCGATTTCAATAAAACTATCATCGTCCTATTCACTACGTTTTTGGTTTTCCGCGAAAATGAACAAAATGTATTGTTTTTATTTGGGAATATCACAGCAGCCATCGCCTTTTTTTTCCAGAACTGAAATTACCTTTTCCCTCGGCAAAAATATTCGAACTTTGGCCTTGACCTCTAACGAACAACACAACCTTGAGGTCTGCACGGGTCAAAGAGGAGTTCGAATAACTGGCCTTGACCTTTGTGCCAACGTTCAGGTGCCCAAATCCGTGGTCTCTGGCTCCGCCTATCACCGGGATTTCCTCTCATACCCCTCGTCAGTCAGTGTTGTGCTGCACAAGAGGGACAGTCTGTCCAAGTACAGATTCTTTGCTCAGCATATCGTGGTAAGTAGATAAGAGCAGAAAAGGGGAGGGGCGTGCATGAGTGCAAAGTGTGTGTGTGTGTGCGCGCGCGCGCGTGTGTGTGTGTGTGTGTATGTGCGTGAGTGCATGCGCGCAGTGTGCAGGAGGGAGAAGGGATTGAAGGGGCAGGGGCGAGGAGCAGGAGGGTGCGGATCAAGGATGACTGCAGTTGGTGAGACACCTGTATCCGATTCAGACCAAACATGTGTCTGATTAGACATCACCAAAGGCCATTTTCATTCGACAGGACTTCCATTTAAAAAAAAAAATTGTTTTGATTTTTGTCCTATCCTTTTTAATGTTCCTGCTCTCCTGTCTCTGTATTCTGTCGTCTTTAAGAGTCATAAACATCTTTTTCAAAGTCCTGACGACTGAACAGTTGACCTGTGCTGGTTATCTTTTGCTGCTTAAATTGTTCTGTGATATGTTTCTTATGTGTATATCAATGTGTGTGTGTGTGTGTGTGTGTGTGTGTGTGTTTTATCTTCAGTTTAACGTCTATTCACTATAAGTGTGTGTGTGTGTGTGTGTGTGTGTGTGTGTGTGTTTCTGCCTTGTTATTGTGCTTTCATGTTTTCAGACACAGCACTCCGTGACGTCACAAGTGACCTTCAGTACTCTGGGTTCAGAGGTGGATCGGACTTTGGACTTGTGTTTGGATGTGAACCTGAAGCAGGGGAAGGCTGAAGTGAGGATGTTGTCACCGTGGAGGAAAGCCAGACTGACAGGTAACACGATTGATAACATCGCCAACGTCGATAGCCGCAACAGCAATAACGATGATAAAATTATGACGATAATAGCAATAATGATAATAAAGACGATAATAACACCAACAACAAAAATAAATTTGCATAAGTTTGCTCCCATTACTACCATCAGCACCGTTGACAACAATATGACTGGAAATTTCCATTCATTTTAGAATTAAACGCATTGTATCTTTGTATTTATTATTATTATTATTATCATTACTATAGTTGTTGTTTTTTGTTGTTGTTTTTGCATTAGTAGTGGTACTATCAGTAGTAGTAGTTGTAGTAGTAGTAGCACTGGTGTTGCTGTTGTTTTGTTACTTGTAATTTTATCATCAGCATCGACATCTTTATTATCACATAATTGTTATCCGCAAAATGAAGCATACCTCTCAGTCTCTAACAGGGTCTCTCACCAGCACACCGAAGAAGAAAGAAGCTCAGCTGATTCTCTCCATTGACGAAACAATCACTCATGGCGTCACAACGGCGCTGACGGTGAGGAAAGACAAGCTGGGTGTGACGTATATTCCATTGGTTGAAGTACGTCATTTGCGCACGGGGCCCATCTCGCTCACTGGAAGTCTCCATCTTGGACGGTTTGGGAGGAAAATGAGTGTAGAGGTGGTGTTGACAGGCGTTCAGGGTTATAGTCCTTCGTTCAAAGGTAGGCGTTTGTTTGAGAGAGAGAGAGAGAGAGAGAGAGACCTATATAGGCCCTATCTATCGATTGTCAGTCTCTTGCTCAGTCTTTTCATTCTTGTGGTAGAGAGAGAGAGAGAGCAATCTATTGCCAGTCTGTTGCTCAGTCTTTTCATTGCTTGTGGTAGAGAGAGAGACAGAGAGAGCAATCTATTGTCAGCCTGTTGCTCAGTCTTTTCATTGCTTGTGGTAGAGAGAGAGAGAGAGAGAGAGAGAGAAAGCAATCTATTGCCATTCTGTTGCTCAGTCCTTTCATTGCTTGATTGATTGTATAAACTTTTACATGTTTATCACTTCATGTCTTTATAAAGGTTTCATACACGTCTATTCTTTAACAGTGAAATATGATTTTCAAGAGAAACAAACAAACAAAAAATATAAAAATGTTTTGGCCTGACTCATTTTCATGTTTAAAAAAGATAACATGCACAGAAAAGAAAACAGTCTCACAGTTGTTGTTTTTTTCCTGTTTCATCTTTAAGGTTCGCTGACCAACTCGAAAAAAGAAATCAGCTTGAAAGGTTCGGTCAGCTTAAGCCCAAAGCTAGCATTCACCATCTCTCTCGGGACTTTCATGTCTGTGAGCGGGAAATTGGCTACCAAAGTGGGGATAACTCCCTTCTTCTTTCTC
>JAAQRG010330144.1:0-5000 GCA_011634625.1 Babylonia areolata | reverse complement strand
CCAAGACCCACCTCATCCTGATCAACAAGAGTACCGACCGGCTTATCATCGTTGGTAGAGCTGCACTCTTCCTTCCGCTCACACCAGACAGGATTCGCCGAAGTAGGCGGAAAAGTCGATCAGGAAAAACATCACCTGACTACCAGCTACAAATCAAAGCCACCGAAAACGATAATGACTATGGAATAACTACAGGTGCATATACAGGAAAAAAGAAGAGGGCCTTTATCGCCAATCTAAGCATTAAAAAGCCAGTTTTACTTCGCCGCGTGCAGATGTATTGCAAGGGCAACCCGTACTCCAAGACCTACCAAGAATTCGAAGCAGAATTTGTGCACACCATGCACCCGATGCTTGCTGATGTGATGGAACTGGTCATGACAAAGGAGTGGGCTCAACTCGATCTGGTGAAGCCCCTTCGGTTGTTGGTTTCTGTGAACGGGGCAGGGATACTCCTTACTGATAACGACCACACTCAACAGTCAGCTGGTTATTATGACTCAAACACTGGGTACAAGACAGCGTATGACGAGGTGAAAGTGAATGGCCTGTATTCTGAATTTGAAAATAAGGAAAACACACAAGAGGACGATGAAACACAAGAAAAAATAAATATCAAAGGTGGGGTTGATGTAAAATCTACGTTTGTAGATTTGGTATCAGGCTCATGGCAGTTTGCTCATACATATGCTGGATCATGGCACAAGACTGGTATCAAGCTTGCCAATGGCGGCGATAGCTATGAATATGAAATCTCAATCAAAGACAACGTGGCAAAATGGCTGGAAAATAGTGGTGGTAAAGCGAGCGTAAGAACACCAGGGAAAGCAATCACCACCGAATGGTCACACGAATATGATGGATCTAAGTTTACATCAACGTATTTAACGTCTTGGAGTAAACGTCGGCAAATCGTGATCAACCTGACAGGACGCCTGGCGAGAACTAACCAATCTGAAGCTGTCTTTGGGGACATCATGCTGAAGACGCCATGGAAACCAGTGAAGGATTTGCGTGTATCCGCTGCCCATGACACTGATTCCGGGTTATTCCGTTCCAAGTCCACCTTTCGTCTGAACGGGCTGATCAGAGCTTCCCACCAAATCACTTTCCTCCACACCTCCATGTTCACTGACACCGGCGTCATGGTGGTCACCCCGTGGACCAAGAAGGTGACCGGCAGCGTGGTTGTTCAGCACGGGTTCTACCCACTGACCACCACTGCCGAGTTCAAGTGGAGCTCCAGACACCACCTGTCTGTGACAGCATCGGCGGACCTGGAAGCGTGGGATGATGCGGTGATGTCTCTAAATATCAAAACGACAGTGTACAGTATAAAAAGGTTATCTGCTGATATAACTAATAAAATGTATGGAGAAAATCTTGTGTCCGAAATAAAAGCACTTTATGGCGGTAGCAGTTTCAGTGTAGAAAATGTTTTGAGAAGACACGACTTTGGGAAACTGAGATTGCGAATGCTCTCTCCGTTTGACCCGTTCCGTGTGGTGGACACAGGGTATCAGTTTAATGGGAGTCTGAAGAATCTTTCAGCTCATGCTGACTTCAGAATCTATCCGCTCGTAAAGAAAATTGAAGGCTCTCTTGTTTGGGTTTATGATACAATATTTTCAGGGAAATTCCGGTTGGACATTCCCCTGAAAGAATTTCCATTCACCCAAATTACTACAACCAGTGAACTGAAGGACGCATACAGACATTCTTCTATAATTCTTAAGTATCACCCATCTGAGGTGTATGCATTCAACGCAAAATATGCTATAAAATCACTCGACGAAATGATAATATCCATTAAAACGCCACATAGATCTTTTGATAACATGGTGCTGCATTTTCGGCAGGAGATCATTGGTACCTCCAAGGATTTTTCTGTGAAGATGTCATTACCACAAGAGCAGAAAGTTGTTGCTATTGGCCAAATTAACATGGAAAGGCAGATTCGCGGGACATTGTCATTAATTTCAACCTTTTCTGGATTTAAAGACTGTAGGGCAGCATTTATTTATTCATTTCAAGGAACTGAGTTGTCATTTGCAGGAAATCTCACAACAGAGATAAGATCAGTTCAAAGCCGTATTGTTTTGTTATATGAAAACGACACTGCCATGCTCACTCCAGCAGTCTTGTCGGATTTCAGCAGCGTCGAAGGATTAATTAAGACTATGAATCGCCTGCCGTCATTACAGAAATGTGAACTTTATCTCCAGACGGCAAGCACGAGTCCACTGTCAGCCACGAAGAGTGAAGATTTGAAGCTGCTGATGCGGTATAATCAACACGAACGCCGTATCAGTAGCACATTTGAACTTGATTTGGCACTGACAGAAGAAACCAAGCTGTTTTCAAACTTCTCTCAAAATCGCACAGAAGCCTTTTTTGCTATCACTGCTAGGTATGGACACGGTTACTTAGTTTCAAGTAACACAACCGTTTCAAAAGAGGAGTCAGAAATGGTGCCAAGGCATACAGATTACCCAATCAGAACTCCACAGCTGGTTGAAACCACCGCTGTTCAGAAAGGAAATCTGACGTTGAAGAGACTAACATCCAGTATTTTTGGTGCTGTTGATGGCATTACTTTTGACATTGAAGTACATGCTCCTCTCCCGTATAATCAAATTATTTTCCACACAAACTTTCAGCGACCACGAAGGGAGTTCAGTGAATTATCTGCCAATAATGAAAATCAAAACGAGAACAGATCAGCACGAGAGTCACCACTCAAAGCGCGTGTTGTTGGACTGGTAAATCATTCTGAAACAAAACATGGAGCATATTTCAGTATTTCACACGAGACTCAATCAGACGTGTTTGAAACAGAAATTGAAATAAAAACAGCTCTGCAAGAAGCTGACAATTTGTCTTTCCACTTTCTCAGCCATGGTTTGCCTGTCAATTTCTCTGGAAGTACTCAGTTTAGAGTGAATGAAAAACAGATTTTCAAAACGTTTGTCAAGCACATGCAGAATGAGCATGAGGTTCGTTCAGTTGCTGTTTGGCAAAATGGCAACATCGATAACATGACCCTGGTGTTTTTCTGTGACACGTTTGAAAATGAACTGACAGTGGATGTGTCTGCCCACTACAATGATACGATTGACATTAACGGAAGATACGCCGATGACTTCAGTGGTGAGGACACAAGAAAGATTATTATTGATTTAAGAATAAATTCGTCGAAATCAGGAACGATCAGCTCATCTACAAATATTACTTTTAGTGAAAGTGAATCTTCTGATATATTTTGCATGGTGACGAATTCCACTGCTTGGGATAACCACGCAAATGTGGTTTTTCTCATGAACAAACAGGACCACATGCAGTTTTCAGGACGACTTGAGTATCCAAGTAACATAAAAGTTTTCCCACAAAACAGTACAGAAATTATCTTTACGTACAAGGGAGATCCAAACAATTTTACATCCTCCATCTTTCTTAATCATTCAAATCTTAACCCAGTTGACATGAAAGTTAGAGTGAATTATGTATCGGTACTTGATATGGAAACTGGCATAATTCTAAAAAGCTCAGTGCCATATGCTAACGACTTGAATCTTGCAATAAAAAGTAGTGGCAACGTGCAAGGTGACTATCGTGCCTTGATGATGCTTGGGTGGGCGCCATACAAACAGATCTCACTGGACGTGAAGCACAAGCATCTGCCAAGTCTTCTTGGACGAACACGCCAGACAGACATAGCTGTTGTCACACCTTTCTTGCAATTCCAGAACGGTTTTTTAACGATCAGACACAGCAGAATTCTGACCAAAATCGATAACTCAGTATGTGCCAAAGTAAACGGCCAGCCTATTCTGGACATTGGGGTTTCATCCAGCGATCTCTCTGCTCTTGGTGTCCGGCAGCCACTTCTATCTTTGTTCCAGAGAAACGCTGTTGTGTCAGAGAAACCCTTTCATCGCATGAACATTTTTGTCCAGTGGAACTTATCAAACCCCAACAGCAAACTTCACATACTTACAGAATACAAAACCTCTCACGAGGCAGACGAAGCACGAGTTAAACATATAACGATAAAAGTAACCCACCCTTGGAAAACATTATCTGCAATATATTTGTCAAAAAAATCACCAGTCGAAATTTCCGGGGAAGGTGTGTTGATTTGGGATAAAATTCCAACAGCGGACAATAAAGTCCACTACCGCTACTCCTTATACAACAAGCTAACATCATCGGGTCGTACTTACGAAGGGCACTGTGGGCTGGGAACTCCATTCCGATCAGCTGCAGCAAACGGATCATGGGTTGAAAGTAGCGTTGGACAGGCTGAATCTGGTTCTGACGGGTTCAAGTTCCATTCAGCGGAGGGTGCTTTCTTCTGGGATGCTGACACAGATAGGCAGAAGCAGCTGGTCGTGACTACCATGCTGACATCCGGAGACACGAGCAGTGCTGACATAGCGGTTACCATTCCGGTCCTGTCACAGGTTGGTACCCAGATTCACTCTGTTATTGAGGAATGTTCTTTCTATCCACTCCCCTTCCAATCCAGTCTTTTCTAGTCTTATACTTGTCTTCTTTTCCCATGATATTTGTGTTAAGTGCGATCGTCTTCACCGTAGTCAATACCAGGCAATTCCAGTGATTTAAACGAAAACTTAATTAAAAATGAAATAAAAATGAAATAAGATGATTCTTCCAAAAAAATAAGAAAAAATATTGACTAGTTTCTGAAATATGCAGTGAACATTTTTTTTTTTCGAGAAGTATGTGCCATTTTTCTTAAATGCTTTTATTAAATGCTTTTTGCATTTGACGAAATGTTATACTATTTTTACTCACTTGTGCTATTAATCGTATGACAGGGTGCGATGAGAGTTAGGATTTCTTGAATCATAATGATTTGGTAGTATCGTCAGGCTGGAATCACAGACTTTATGGCAGTTGACATGCGTTTAAGTAATACTTGCATGGTCGACAACAACGATGACGACAAAGACGATAACAATTACCTACTCATATTT
>JAAQRG010330135.1:0-18413 GCA_011634625.1 Babylonia areolata | reverse complement strand
GGCGTGGTGGTGGGAACAGTGTTGGGCAGAGGGTGAAGAATGGTGTGTGTGTGTGTGTGTGTGTGTGTGTGTATGTGCATGTGCGCGTATGTGCGCATATGTGTGTGTGGTGGGGAAAGATACAGAGCATTGGACAAAATAAAACATTAAAAGGGGAGACACAGGCATAATACAAAAGGAAACGCTAACATCAAACAACTGTAATAACTATAACAAATGTCCAATTGGACTATGCAGCAAAACTTCTGCAATAGCAGATAACAGCGTGAAATTGTCAAAAATTCATTCACAGTATGTGTGTGTGTGTGTGTGTGTGTGTGTGTGTGTGTGTGGTGTGTGTGTGTGTGTATGTGTGTGTGTGTGTGTGTGTGTGTGTGTGTGTGTGTGCGTGTGTGTGTGTCTGTTTGTCTCTGTATGTGTATGCATGTGGTCGTGTGTGTGTGTGTGTGTGTGTGTGTGTGTGTGTGTGTGTGTGTGTGTGTTTGCGCACAGACGGCATTCCTGACGAGAAGACTTACGCCCAGATGGCGGAGAACATACACGCAGCAGGGTGCGTGTCTTTGGCCATGTCGATGGCGATGCAGACCGGGCTTGTGAAAGTCCTCATGGAAGCCTCGCAGCCCCTCTCTTCCCAGCAGCTGGCTGACCAGGCCCGCCTGAAAGAACGGTGGAGATATTGTATTGTATTGTATTGTATTGCATTGTATATTGTATTGTATTTGGTACTACAGATTTCTTTGTGTGAAATCCGGGCTGCTCTCCCCAGGGAGAGCGCGTCGCTATTTTGAGAGCGTCCAGACCACCACGCAAGGTGGAGGGGGAGAAAATACTGGCGACTGTGCCGTGATGCGAACATAGGAGGATGTATTTTTCATATTGAAACATCAAAGAACGGCGGATATAGATATGTTTATATATATATATATATATATATATATATATATATATATATTCTTTTTTTCAAAGCCTGACTAAGCGCGTTGGGTTACGCTGCTGGTCAGGCATCTGCTTGGCAGATGTGGTGTCGCGTATATGGATTTGCCCGAACGCAGTGATGCCTCCTTGAGCTACTGAAACTGAAACTGCATTGTATTGTATTACTCTTTTTTGGTACTACAGATTTCTTTGTGTGAAATCCGGGCTGCTCTCCCCAGGGAGAGCGCGTCGTTACTTTGAGAGCGCCACCTTTTTTTTTTCCTGCCTGCAAGTATTATTTGTTTCTCCTATCGAAGTGGATTTTCCTACATAATTTCGCCATGGGTTCTTTTACGTGCGCTAAGTGCATGCTGCATGCGGGGCCTCGGTTTATCGTCTCATCCAAATGAATAGCGTCCAGACCACCACTCAAGGTCTGGTGGAGGGGGAGAAAATACTGGCGACTGTGCATGTCTATATATATATATATATGTGTGTGTGTGTGTGTGTGTGTGTGTGTGTGTGTGTGTGTGTGTGTGTGTGTGTGTGCGCGCGCGCGCGCGCGCGACCGTGAACCAAGTGGTATATCATAAAGGGGTTACGAAAGAATTACTGATTTACTGAATTAAAGGGTATAAAAAGTGAGAGGACAGAAAAGATCCGGGCACAGGCCAAAAATTTGCAGATGCCAGTCACAAAGGTTTTTTTTTTGTTTGTAGTATGTTAGGTAGCGGACTGTGTGTGCGACACATGAACGTGTGTGTGGACACAAGGACAACACCGGTGAATCTGGGCGACCGGACGCCTAACGGCTTTCAATTCAAATTCGAATTTGAATAGCGTTGCGCCAAACGAGTGTGTTACCTCCCCATGCTAATGGTTGGACACCGTCACTACAGTGAAACTGGCATCCGCTTCATGGCGTGTGCTGTGAGTTTGTATTTCTATTTGTATTTCTTTTCATCACATCAGATTTCTCTGTGTGAAATTCGGGCTGCCCTCCCTCAGGGAGAGCGCGTCGCTACACTACAGCGCCACCTTTTTTTTTTTTTTTTCCTTTTTTTTTCTTTTTTTTCCTGCGTGCAGTTTTATTTGTTTTTCCTATCAAAGTGGATATTCTATATAATTTTGCCAGGAACAACCCTTTTGTTGCCGTGGGTTCTTTTACGTGCGCTAAGTGCATACTGCAAACGGGACCTCGGTTTATCGCCTCATCCGAATGACTAGCGTCCAGACCACCACTCAAGGCCTAGTGGAGGGGGAGAAAATATCGGCGGCTGAGCCGTGATTCGAAACAGCGCGCTCAGATTCTTTCGCTTCCAAGGTGGACGCGTTACCTCTAGGTCATCACTCCACATAGAGTTGAACTATGGTTAAGGTAGCCAACTGAACGCTTGGTTACATCTCCCCCATCTTTTGAAATCCATCGTCCGTGATGGTTAATTAAAGGTAATTCTTGTGAGCAGACTTTTATGAGCATCAACCAAGAATTTGTGAGCAGGTAAAGGGAGATAATTAGCAGATAACAGATAGCATAGTGAAATTTGGAGTGACCGCAACATTCTTAGGAACAATACCCTTCTATATTCAAGTGGCATTAGCCAGGTTAACGTATGGGTTTGCCATTAGTGAAATGTATCCTAACTTAACTTTGAAGAGTTTGATACAGAGAAGGGGTCCCTATTAGGTTAATGACAATATAAATTTTTGTGCCCATCAATTATGAAGTTGGATTCCGAAAGCATTCATTTTTGTGCTCATGAATCTATGTATAAACACTGTGAAATATACATGTAGAGTGGCATACATTGATAATAGCATAGGTTATAAGATGAATTATTGTAGTATGTTAACAGACATACTTTGCAGTGCTAAGACCATGTGACAAGCTTAATCACAGGTACGCAAGAATAGTAGGTCAGGTCAGGGGCATAGCCCTTGCTACTAGCACTATCTAACCCAGTACTACTGCGCATGTGAAGTCTCCCAACGACGGACCAGGCGGAGGAGGGAACCTTTCCCAACGGCTGTGAAGGCGGAAGAGGATGACCAAAGGGCAGGGGGAGCTGGAAGTCCTCCTAGGGGATGGAACTCTGAAGAAAAAACCTGCACCTGCCGACGGGAGACTCCATCAACAAGAATAGAAAAACAACAACATAAAACATGAATTTTGCAGAAATATCTGAAAATGAAAACAGAATCAGAGCATGAACAGGAATGATATGAAAAATAACATAATAGCACTGTTTCAGCTTAGCAAGAAAAAAAGGAAAAAAAACAACAACATATATTTCTTCAGTCCTGCATAACAGAGTTCATAGAGTTGTGGAGGTCAGTCGTAGGGACCTTCTTGGTGTAGAAGCTGGTAATGGATACGTCGCTGGTGTGGCGTGCAGGGTTGATGTCCTGGGTCTATGCATGGGCCTGACCAGCCACACATCACTGTCACTGTCAGTGTCAGAATCAGGCACTTTGTTGTCATGGCAGGACAGTGGGAACAGGCCATCGGCGTGACAGCAGGTGGTGGTTGTTGGCCGTACCTCTGCTGTGTGGGGCTGAGTACAGGTGAGAGTGGCACCTGTGTGATCACAGCAGTTTGTGTGGTGCTGTGGCGCCTGCGTCTGCGTCTCCTGCGTCGCTGGTTTGAAGCTGGAGCAGCTGGCGGCAGCCCAGGTTGCCAAGTGTGCGTGGTGGTGACACACCGGTTGCTTACCACTACTGGAGTTGGTGGTCAGCCTTCTGGCGTCTTGCCCTCAGGTAGCGCCACTTGTGGCGACACTGGTGCTCTGTGTGGCCAGACCTCTGACACCAGACACAGTGTGGAGGGTCTAGCGCCCGGTCAGCAGCACAGTGACGATGATGAAGGGGTGGTCCTGGAGGATGAAGGGCTGGTCCTGGAGGATGAAGGGCTGGTCCTGGAGGATGTGGGCGGTGTGCTGGCATGGGGGACTGCAACTGTTGTCGTCGCAGGCTGGTTACCTCAGCTGTAAGTGTTGCCATCTGAGCTTCCAGGGGGACAACAGTGGTGTCGTCTACACCTGGCAGGTGACGTCAGTGTCGCTGTCCTCCCGCATCCATCGCTGGGCCTCCTTCTTCACCGCCTCGAAGGTGGTGTCAGGGTGGTCTCTGATGAAGCGCCTGACATCGCGCCTCAGTGTGGCTGGCTGAAGACCTCTCAGTGGCGAAGGCGTCATGAAGGATGGTCGCTGGCACCTGCATGATCCCACCTTCAGCCTTGTTGACCTTGGTCTTTAGGTACTGAAGATGGGACGCGTAGTCTGCCACCGTCTCCTTGGGTTGCTGCTGTCTGTTAAAGAAGGCAGTGGCAAGGTCTGTGTCTAACAATACCTTGCTTTCAGTTATGTTTACGTTGGGACGCGTTACACATTTTACCCTCAGTAATTCTTCAAACCTGTGTCAGAAGAGTTTTGAATGTTCGCATCTCCATGGTCGATGTCGTCATTTTCTTTGTTGCAAAAATCACAATAGTTATTATTCACAACCCCATTTTTTAAGAACAATATTTATTTTCCAAATATTCTATGTTTTCGAAGTTGGAGCCATTTCATCTTAGTATCTTGAATTTGACTAATTTTATAAAATGCCCTTTCCCATGAATTTTTTCTTTCCAATTGCTCAGACCACACTGGACAAGAATTTGGAAGTTTGGTGTCTGATGTAAGAATGTCATAGATACTTTAGATACTGTAGGAACCAAATATCTTATTTTCAACAAACTGGGAGTATCACGTGTACAGCTGGCTGCCGTGCTCAACTGTTTGTTGTATATATTTTGTGGTGGATATTTTGAAGCTATTAAATGCTATAAAATGTACATTCTTTCCATATTTCAAGTTAGACTCGTCTCTTGTGAGGAAAGTCCTGTCACTTGTCAAAAAATGTGCAATACAGTAAATATCTTTAGGAATCCATTGTTTATAATTTATCATATTAGCTTCAATTTTTATATTTTCATGAAAGAATATTGGTTCTGAAAGTCGCTGTGTTGGTGAATGTGGCTTTGCCAAACTGACTATAGGCCTTAGACGTATGTTACCAAGACAAGTCATCTTGGGTTTTTTGCTTGGCAAAGCCGAGACAATATTTTTCCATATAAAATAAAAAGAAAGATACAATTCCATGGCAATATTTTCCACTTGTGTTTAGTTTGCAATTTCCTTATCCAAGTGAGTTTAAGTGCTGAAATATATTAATATCTGATACATTTATCCCTACCCACCTTTTATGATACTTTTTGTAGCAGTGTTTCTGCTTACCCTATCTTGTTTACCATTCCATACAAAATGGAAACACACTTTTTAGGTTATTTGCAAAGTCATCTGAGTGGTTGGGAAGTAAAATCCACTCGTAAGATAAGAGATTTCAGCACAGCAGCCCTCCCAAGATGAGTAAAACTTCTTTTAATCCACATTTTAGATAACGTTCTTACTTCTGAAAACATTTCTGCATTGTTGATTTGCTCACAATTTTTTTATGTGAATTGTGAACCATACCCCTAATATTTTGAACTTATCAGGATACCATCTAAAATTCGTATGTTCCGTGTATCTAATTCTTGAATTCTTTTTGCTGCCTAATCAAATTGCTTGCGTTTTATCAGCATTAATCAAAAATTCCTGAAACATTTCCAATGTTTTGAACTATTTGAATCGATCTTTCAAAAGATATTCTGTCTCAGTTATTCATTAACTGAGCGTCATCAGCAGACTGAGAAATTTTGTACCTTTATTATCAATATTAATTCCTTTTATATACTTTTCATCTCTAATCATAATTGCTAATATTTCTACGCACAATATAAACAAAGAGAGAGTGGCTCACCCTGTCGAAATCCTCTTTTTCAAGGAAACCAGTTTGCAACCTGTCTATTAACAAGTACTGCTAATTTTGTATTTTTGTAGAATGCTTTTACCCAGTTACATACGTTTTCTCCAAACCCGCATGCTTTTAAAACTTCAGTCCAAAGAATCGAAAGCTTTTTCAAAATCTTAGCAAGTGAAACGCCCGCATCACTGTTTCTTATCCAGATCATATATCAATTTTATGTTGTCTCCAAGATATCTGTTGACAAAAAATCCAGTCTGATCCTCAAAAATTCTATTTTGGAAATACAAAACATTTAAAAGCGAAACTGGTCTCAAGTTTATAGTGATAAGAAACTCTAGGAAGAGCTGTACAGTACAAGGTCTTCAGAGAAGAAGCCCCTCAGTCAAGTGTTTCGGCCCTTAACTCCTTACACTCTAAGGGGACCAGTCCGCACCCAGGTCATGACTCCTGGATGCCCTTGTTTTGCCGCCTTTTCCCCCCTGGTCCTCAGCAGATTCGAACCCGTGCCTCCAGGGTGGTCGCCACTTCAGAACTGAGTCACTTTTTTCTGGCAGACGTTTTAACCACTGAGCCATCGTATGCCTAGTCTGAGTCGGGAAATTTAATCCTTCTCATTCCTTTCATTCCTCCTCGACCAGATCCAGCTGGAACTCTTTCCTGCTGCTTCTGTCATTGCCTTGAGGGCCCATGTCCTCTGTTTGCCATAAATCGACAGCTGTTTCATGAGGCTGTAGGCAGATGCGCCCACAAACCCTCTTGCACAAATCTCTATGGCGAGGAATTTGGCTTGGAAGCCAGATTCTCTCAGGTTGCTGGCTAGACTGGCATACTTCTTGGTCTTGTAGATGTGGGCTTCGAATGGCACAGTGAACTTAGTCAGAATCGCTTGTTTCGTTGCTATGGAGTGGAGTACTATGTCAGGTCTCATGCCGCTCTTGCTGATTATTTCCGGGTGTTTCTTCCCCTCTGGTCGGTCAACTGTGCATTCCCAATCTTCGGCACCATCAAGCAGCCCACGTTTCCATGCTTTGGAAACTTTGGATGTTGTTCCTGGCCAAACTTTATTGCCTTCTGCCGAGCGGGAACTCTACTGGAACTTCTGGTGGGGTTGGTGCTCCTTGGACAGTGATGTTAACTTTGTGGTTTATTTCACAGGTATCTAATTTTTCTTGGCGTAACGCTTTTCACCCCTACACCCCCTCCCACCCCTCTACGCTTCATCTGTTAGAATCTTTGTTTATCTATCATTCTGTTCATACTTCTATTCACAAATTGCCTTTTCTCTTAAATAGAGAAATACTTTGTCATTTGTTCGCCTTCTTTGGTCCATTATGAACGGCGGATACACACTGCAGGTTTCACAGTTCATACTGCAGGCTTCACAATACGTACTGCAGGCTTCCCAGTTCAGAGTGCAGGCTTCACAGTTCATACTGCAGGCTTCACAATACATACTTCAGGCTTCACAGTTCATAGTGCAGGCTTCACAGTTCATAGTGCAGGCTTCACATTTTATATACTTCAGTCTCCATGGTACATATTGCAGGCTTGTATTCACATTACACTGTGCAGGCTTCACAATGCACGCTATAGGTTTCACAATACATACTTCAGGCTACACAATACCTACTGCAGGCTTCACAGTACATTATACATGCTCACAATACAGCTACGGAACTCGCGTATTCTTATTCTTGAGAAGACGGTGAAATGTTGAATTTCCTACAAACAGCAGTGTATGTAGCCAATGTAGGTGTTATGGTGTGTTTCACACAGCGATGTCATAGTGTCTGTCACACACACACACACACACACACACACACAGCTATGTCATGGTGTCTGTCACACAGCTATGTCATGGTGTCTGATACACACACACACACACACACACACACACACACACACACACACACACACACACACAGAGCTATGTCATGGTGTCTGTCACAGAGAGCTATGTCATGGTGTCTGTCACACAGAGCTATGTCATGGTGTGTCACACAGCTAAGTCATGGTGTCTGTCATACAGCTATGTCATGGTGTGTCACACAGCTATGTCATGGTGTCTGTCACACAGAGCTATGTCATGGTGTCTGTCACACAGAGCTATGTCATGGTGTCTGTCACACAGAGCTATGTCGTGATGTGTTGCACAGCTACGTCATGGTGTCTGTCACACACAGCTATGTCATGGTGTCTGTCACGCAGCTATGTCATGGTGTCTGTCACACACAGCTATGTCATGGTGTCTGTCACACACAGCTATGTCATGGTGTGTCACACAGCTATGTCATGGTGTGTCACACAGCTATGTCATGGTGTCTGTCACACAGCTATGTCATGGTGTGTCACACAGCTATGTCCGAGAGCTGCTGTCCAGTCTGGCCGCCCTGAAGCTGATCCAGTTAGAGGAGGGGAGTGGGGGTAGTGACGGACGCCCCCCCATGTTCTTCCTCCCTCCCCAGCACCGCACCAGTTTTGAAAGTTCCGCTACCGGGGCCGTCTCTGTCTCCATGGCTGGATCTCGATTTACCCGCGTCCGTGCCCTCTTCTCCCGGGACTGTCCTGATCAGGGTACACTGTCATAAGATCATTTATAGCATGCATTTTAGCGCTCGTTACATGGTAAGAAAAATATTGTTCCTGGATAAAATCTGAAGAAAAATCCACTAACACTGACAAACAAGACTCTTAAGTGGAGACTAAGCTCGGTAATTTATGCCCCAACCATTGGAACTTGTAAGAACAAGTAGATGTCGCTCGATGTTGAATTTATGACACAACCACCTGCCCCTCATGTTGAAGAGGCCGTCCTCCCTGTTATCACTCCATCACTGATAAGATAATCACTGACAGGACAGTCGTGCTAGGGTTTAATGACCATTGGCCCCAAATTGCCCTGACAGTCTCGAAAAGTGGACAGCTCTTTTGTCTACAAAAGCTCAGCAAGAGATAAACGATCTGGGGCTCTTGGTCCACAAATAACTAACACACCATATAACACCACACAATATACTACAATATAATACAACATAATACAATGCACACTGGTCTGTTGCACGTGCACTGTGGTTTCAGGAAAAGTACAGAGTGTGTCTGATGCTTCAGTAGAGAAGTACAGCGCACGGGATTTTCCAAGCATTGCAGCTATGGCTTACTGTGATGAGAGATGGTCAATGACACAGGGACAAATGTAGGGAACGGAATTTCCAGTCCACAGAGTCTGCATGGTCCATCTTGGCCCATAAAAACGTACTCTGACCTTTTCCTTTTTCATTTGTAATGATGAGTGTGGGGAATGTTTTCTGTGTATTTTGGATTTGATTGATTATTCATGAGGCCACCATGGCAGTTAGACATCGGTCTTCCAGTTCAGTGTTCTCCAGTGATCAGGGTTCCAGGCACCGTTTCGGCATGATGTTGTGTCCATGGGAAATGCACTTTACTCCGATTTTCTTCATTCCACTTAGATGTGTATGGGTCCTTGACTCCGGGAAGGTTAAAGAGGTGGCCCAAGAACATTGACATGAATTACGCCATCATTTACGTGCGTATTTCATCTTCTGCATGCGCAGTACAGTCACAGGCATGTCTGCATGTCTATCGACCTTGAAGATCGGAAAAAAAATCCATTTCTAAAACACACCAGGCGCCGATATCGGGATCGAACCCAGGGCCCCCAGACTGAAAGTCAAGCTCTGTAATCGCTCGGCTGTTGCACCCGTCAAAGAAAGCAGTGTGCTGTGTGCTGATGATTGGTGTTTGCAGGTCTCAGATACAACGATGACTTTTTCCACGACATGGACCTCTCCGTTGAACCTAACAAGGACCGCGTGGCAGCAGCAATCCTCAAAACCCCCGGACTGAAGGAGAAGATGGGTGAGCATTGCTGAAGCAACGCACGGTCTGGTTTCTGTGTACCAGTACTGTGAAGAGAGGACAGCTGTGCACTGTGCAAAAGGATAGAAAGTTTTGTGCATATGTTGGAAACAGGAATGTTCGTAAGTTCGTAGACTTGTTTGTGGGCATGCACATTTTTTGTTCTAATATGAGCATGTATTTGTTATTTGTCATTGATTAACTGAACAGAATGTTGACTTTGGTAGATGTAGACACCAGAGTCATGTAATACGTCTTCTCGTAGTCACATCGTTGTTGCCCAATTATAACCTTGTGGCCAAAAAAGTTTCTGACATTAAATGACAACATTTCGATTGGGCTAGGCCCTATCGTCTCAACACCAGCAAGACACTGGCATCCCTCAAGGAGGCATAGTAGCCCCCACACTATTTGATATGATAAAACATTGCTATGCTACATCTAAAGGAATGTACACGGGCAATGTACGCCGATGACATTGCCATTTATGTGGCGAGAGAGCAGCGTCTGCCCCTGCCCTGCCTTCTGGCGTTCTATGCCCCACCTGCACGCATATGTGCACTCCAGGCTTTGGGTTCCGGAGCCACGTTCTATGCCCCACCTGCACGCATATGTGCGCTCCAGGCTTTGAGTTCCGGAGCCACGTTCTATGCCCCACCTGCACGCATATGTGCACTCCAGGCTTTGGGTTCCGGAGCCACGTTCTATGCCCCACCTGCACGCATATGTGCACTCCAGGCTTTGGGTTCTGGAGCCAGGTTCTATGCCCCACCTGCACACATATGTGCACTCCAGGCTTTGGGTTCCAGAGCCACGTTCTATGCCCCACCTGCACGCATATGTGCACTCCAGGCTTTGGGTTCCGAAGCCACATGCGTGTCTTCCGATGATGTTTGTTGCTGATGGCACTACGCATCGTCACCCTTGGTTCCCAAGAGACATCCATGAACATGATATGTGATCGACCCCCAAAGTAGCCAACATAATGATGGTGTGTTGTGTGAGGCAGTGCACGGCTCTCAGTGAGGACCGCTGCAGTTGTCTCCTTGCTGTACGTGCTGTGTGCAGAGAGAGGACTGCGGGCCCTGGAGATCGGCTGTGGGTCGGCCAACGTGTCGTGCTACCTGGCGGTGCAGTTCCCCAAATCTCACTTCCTGTTGACGGACTTGTCGCCGGAAGGAGCGGAGCGGGCCAGACGCACTATCAAGAGACTGGGGCTGACCAACGTCAGTGTGCAGCTGATGGACATCTACCAAAGCCCCCAGGACTGGGCGGACCGCTATGACTGGATCTTCGCCATGGACGTCATCCACGACCTCCCCCACCCCCTGAAGGCTCTGCAGGAGGTCCGCAGAATGCTGAAGCCTGGAGGCCACTTCTCCATGGTGGACATGTTCATGTCCTCCTACCTGTCAGAGAACGTGGGCAACCCTCTGGCCGCTACCCTCTACTCCATCGGCACTTTCCTGTGCATCCCCGAGAGCTACCAGAAGGCCGACTCCCAGGCTCTGGGCCCCTGCTGGGGAGAGCAGCTGGCTCTGAGGCTGGTGAAGGAGGCGGGGATGGAGGTGCTGGACTTGATTGACACCCTGCGCGAAGCCCCGCGGCTTTTAGCGCTCTGCATGTGTCAAAAAGCAAATTAGTCTTCACAGGGGCATTCGACGGCTTCAGGGCGAGTCAAACAGGGAAACAGTCCACGTGTGTTCGGGTCCTAAGCTGTCTCAATACATGATATTTAGGTGTATTCAGAACTTTCGTAACACTACTACTACTGCTTCTGCTCATGCTTCTACTTCTTCTCTCTGAAGAGTCATTGGACACCACATACTGTTACTAGATTCCTCCAGGTCTGTCACTTCAGAACGTTAGTCACAAATGATATCCTACAAAGAATTGACTGGCACAGTGATTAATGTACCGTTTTATGATGAATAAATACACCATTTACCACTGAATATGGTACCGCGCGCGCACACACACACACACACACACACACACACACACACACACACATCTATCTATCTATCTATCTATCTATCTATCTATCTATCTATCTACCAGTCAGTTTTAATCAAAGGTACAGTCAGTTAAAACTTCCTCAGGGTGTACCACAAGGATCTGTTCTTGGTCCACTGGTATTTCTAGTCTATATCAATGACATAGTATGTGATATTGGCTATCACGAGCATATCTTTTGCAATGGGAATCCCTATCTCGAGAAAAGAAACCCTGCATGGTGACTTAAATAGATTAGATGTTTGGGCTAATACATGGACAGTTAAATTTATTGAATCTAAAAATCTATAACAGAACGACTAAATGTATCCTGGGGAAACGTTGTATGCTACGACCTTACTTTTGGAAATGTCAACTTACAACAATATAATCAACACAGCACGTAGGGGTCATTCTACATAGTATCATTTGAAACGCTGGGTTACTGATCAGCTGTCTTCGTTCATTCAGGTACAAGCTGAAAGGCTTTGGAAACTATGTGTAGATCCTTCATCATCCCAATCTTTGATTATGCTGATACAAACTGGGACAACAGAGTACCAATGTAAAATGTTGGAAGATCTTCACTAAGACGCTCTGACTGACTGTGGAAACAATGCAAGCATTGAGAGATGAGCCATGGAGATGGTATGTGTGTAGCAGGTGTGTAGAGCATTTTGGTTTTGCTACGCTTAAAGTGGGTTTTGAGGTATTATTTACTTGTTCTGTACATTAAGTGGTGTCGGTTAAATGTAAAGTGGACAGATTTGAAGATTAACACTGTGTCAGTGTGTGTTGAGGATGTTTCATGTGTGTGCGCAGATGGGATTAACATGAAGCGTTGGAACACATGTTTGACGTGTTGGTAGTTGTGATAACATGTGTGGGAGTCGTGCAATGTGTCAGTGGTTTACTTTGTTCAGACAAAGTGGGAAAGCACATTGTAATGTGGTTAATGAGTGAGCAAACAATGAGAGCACTGAGGGTCAATGCTATGTTGTTGCATATTGCTGTTTACCAGAGATATGCTGGTAGTAATGATTTCCATAAATTTACTTATGCCAGTGGGATACTTCGTGAACACAAGTCATCTATAAAAACCACTCCATGTGGCCATGCTATTGGTGTGAGGAGAGAGAGTTGGTGAGTGCATGTGTGTGCATAAACAATCAATATCATCCCTCTTCGTTCCCCTCTCTCTCGAACCTTTTTACATGTATATGATATATAGGCCTAGCTGATGCTCTTACCAAACTGATATAGATAAAATGTTTCTCCTCACATTACCTTAATTTCTCCTCATTATAACGTTGCATGTATGAATCGTGTATGTGGATTAAGAGAAATGCTTTAACAAATTGGAAGGAAACTTAATAAACAGAGCGCTTCAAAGTGATTGAACTGCGTGTTACTGTGAATGATATACTGCACACAACAAATAAATTTGAATATATGTATATCTTCTTCTTCTACCTCAGCTCTGTAAAATATCATTGACGGACGCAATAGCCGAGTGGTTTAGGCGTTGGACTTTCAATCTGAGGGTCCCGGGTTCGAATCACGGAAACGGCGCCTGGTGTGTAAATGGTGGAGATTTTTTCTGATCTCCCAGATCAACATATGTGCAGACCTGCTAGTGCCTGAACCCCTTCCATGTGTATACACACGCAGAAGATCAAATACGTACGTCAAAGATCCTATAACCTATGTCAGCGTTCGGTCATGGAGACACGAAAATACCCAGCATGCATGAACCACGATAGAGTCATCGGCAAGTCGATGTTGGTCGTGTAACGGAAAGAAGAAAGAAGGGGCGCCGACCAGAACTATTCATCAGATTCCACCAGATGTGTCGGTCTATGCTAGTGGTTTTCCGGTCCATTCAGCAATGTTGTCAGACCGAGGATTCCTTGTCTTCCCCACTGTCTCTCTGTCCCTCTACAGTTCCTCGGAGGATTGTTTTTGCAAGGTCATTGGATCTTGTTATGTGGCCATGCCAGCATAACTTCTTTTTCTCGACTGGTGTCAGCAGACCTTCATTAGGTCCTATGTGCTGCTCGATGGCTTGGTGTACTTGTTCCTTGGTGATGTGATCAGTGTATCTGATGTTCAGTACACCTGTTTTATCATACGTAACGTTTTCACCAAGAAAAACACATTGTGAGAAAACCCATTCGTACCTCAACTCCTTTTCAAAAGCGCATGTTCACGTTTAAATAAACATCTCCTCACTCACCTGTCACTGAAATATGAACACACAGAGTGAAATTTATAGAAAACTGCAAAGAAATTTATTCTCACTCATTGCAACGTTCGCACTATGGTTACAAGCACGAAAAACACATCACATCACCACACAACGGGACAAATCAAGATTAAAACCTGACTGCTCTGTCCATCGCGCCTCTTCACTCTCGGCAGTCGGCCAAGACGGCGTCCTGGATTCTGTTGCTGTTGTCACTGCTGATCCTCTTTAATGTCAAACAGAAACAGTTTCTGTTTATCGCGTTTATCGTTAATCATTATTGTATTGTTCATTTGGACCACTCTGTCACGTGTGTGCGTGTGTGTGTGTGTGTGTGTGTGTGTGTGTGTGTGTGCACGCGCGCGCGCCTTGTACAACCCAAACATGCACACATACGCGCGGACACACGTCTGCGCACGCGCGCCCTCACACACATAATATGAACACTCGCAATGACGCAGGCTCGTGCACACGCACACACATACGTACACAAGCGTGTACCCTCATACGCTCACCACACTGCTCTATGGATGTGAATCATGGACGGTCTACAAACGCCACGCCAAAAAGCTTAACCACTTCCACACCACCAGCCTCAGAAAACTTCTCGGCATAAAGTGGCAAGAGAAGATCCCTGACACAGAGGTGCTCACTCGTGCAAACTTGCCCAGCATCAACACCATCTTGATGCAGGCCCAGCTGCGCTGGGCAGGCCATGTAGTTCGCATGCCAGACCACCGGCTCCCCAAGAAACTGCTGTACGGCGAACTCCAACATGGCAAGCGCTCCCATGGAGGCCAAAAGAAGCGCTTCAAAGACACTCTGAAAGCTTCTCTGAAGGCCTTCAACATTAGCCACGACACATGGGAGCTGAATGCAATGGACAGACCAAAGTGGCGTTCAGCTGTCCACAAAGGCGCCAAATCCTGTGAGGCTAACAGAATCGCTGCAGCAGAGCAACGCAGACAGGCCAGGAAAAGCAGTGCCAGCAAGTCCCCGACAGCCGCCACCATCCCCTGTCCACACTGCGTCAGAACCCTCCGGGCGCGGATTGGCCTGACCAGTCATCTGCGCACCCACAGAGCCCAACCCACCCACCCCCAGGATGACTAGATGGTCCTCGTCGATCCCGACGGACGAACAACACCCTCATACGCACACCAGCACGCACGTTTCCGAATGTGCGCGCGCATGTGTGTACGCAGGTGTGTCTGCGTGGTAGTTTTTGCTTTATGTTCAGGAAGAAATGACAGTAATTTTCACATTCCAATGTTATCGTTTTTAAAGGTAAGTGGATGAGGGGGAGATTAATGGTGAGTTGATGAGGGCGAGATGAATGGTGAGTTGATGAGGGGAGATGAATGGTGAGTTGATGAGGGGGAGATGAATGGTGAACTGAGGGGAGATTAATGGTGAGTTGAGGAGGGGAGATGAATGGTGAGTTGATGAATGGTGAGTTGATGGGAGATGAATGCTGAGTTGATGAGGGGAGATGGATGGTGAGTTGATGAGGGGAGATGAATGGTGAGTTGATGAGGGGGAGATGAATGGTAAGTTGATGAGGGGAGATGAATGGTGAGTTGATGAGGGGAGATGAATGGTGAGTTGAGGAGGGGGAGATGAATGATAAGTTGATGAGGGGGAGATGAATGGTGAGTTGATGAGGGGAGATGCATGGTGAGTTGAGGAGGGGGAGATGAATGGCAAGTTGATGAGGGGAGATGAATGGTGAGTTGATGAGGGGGAGATGAATGGTGAGTTGAGGGAAACAGGGTACATGGAGGCTGGGGTCACAGATTAATAATTGAAATAGATAAAAGTAGAAAGAAAGAAGATTACTTAAACAATTACAGACTGGGAGATATGACAGTCGTTAAGTTGTCAATATTTTTTTTGTTTAATTATCGGGAAGGGACCTGATAACATATTAGATAATCATGGGCAATCTTCCAGTAAAGTCATTATCATGCAAGTTCAGTTCAGTTACCTAATGAGGCGTCACTGTGTTAGGACAAATCTATATACACCACACCACATCTGCAAAGCAGATGCCTGACTAGCAGCGTAACCCGACTCGCTTCGTTAGGCCTTAAAGTCTTAACTCCCGAGAGCAAGGTTTCGGTTGCGCATGCGCACTAGAGCCTATCCATAAAAGGGAAAGGGGCGGAGTTTATCTATAAAAAGCGCGAGCACGTGTCCGGTAGAAATGTAAACATGCGGGAGGTGAAAGCAAAACAAAGACCGACTCACTGTTAGCGGAGAAAGATATCCGTGTACTCCTGCCACACCTGCTCCCAAAACCGAAACTGCTTCCTCTCCAGCACTCTCACTTCAGACTGGCGCCGGGGTTACGAGCGTCAATCACAGTTTTTGTGGAGGTCACTCGCCGGCTGTTTATGTGATCATTCCAGTCCAAGAAAGGTTAGTAGATCGTCATATTTCTCTCCGTTTGCATGTTTTACAAACAATGTGGTCGTTTACGGTTGCCAACGTCGAGGGGCTGTCTGCATGCTTTCCAATTCTCACTGGACAGTACCACGTGCTGGTGCTATTTTTATCTGACAGACACGTCTAGCACAAACACAAACGGCTCTAGCTCCGCCCCTTTTCTCTGCATTCAAATTTTGTATTACGTGTAGCTGACACATTTTGTACTTTCCAAAGTCAATTCAGGTCTAGATTGGAAGCTGCTAGGCAAATCTCGCTCTCTGCCATAAATGAAGCCAAACCGTAGCTTTATTAGGCTTTTATTTTGAATAAACCTTCACCGACGTCACAGTGTCAGACTCTGGTGAGAAACTGGCTTGATTCAAATCGCCCGCCATTTATAGTCCGGTTCAGGCTTAAGGAGAAACAGAAAAAAAGTGCATAAACAAAGAAAAGGAAACCTCATTAAATGAATGAATAAATAAATAAACAAATATACGAATATATTTTTAAAACAAGAGAGGCAAGGCCTTCAAGACTCACTTGTGATATGCACTCAATCCGACAGAGGAATTATGAAGGAAAAAAAAAGCGAAAGGGATAATTTGGCGAAAAGACTTTGTTGTGACCTTGACCTTAGAATCTAAATTTGCATAGCATTGATGTTCTGGCTAAAACAAACAACAGCATGATATACCAAGTCCAATAAAAACTGGATGGAAGAATCAAAGTTTATTATCCTTTTTTTCCCAATAGGCCTTATTGTGACCTTGATCTTTGACTTTGCTTCTTTTCATGGGTTTCATCATAACCAATCATTGTACCAGGCTTGCTGGAGAATGTGTAAAAGACCTCTCTCTTCCATGCAGGAATGTTTCCTATCATTATCGTATGCCAGATATACCTTGACCCGTAACCTCTGGTGTTGAATTTCTTCAGGGATTATGCTGCACCCATAACCAGTCACAAGACCAAGGTTGATTCAAATTGAATTCATATCACGGTATCTATCTAACATTTTTCTGTTTTTCCGTGTAGTGACCTTGACCATTGTCCTCTCATCTTGTTTACCATATAATCATGACTGTAACACACACAGAGAGCTTTGTGTGTATGCGTACGTGCGTGTGTGCATGCCAGTGTGCGTGCATGAATGCGCACTTATGCCAACGCGCGGATGTGTATGTCTTTCTGTGTGAATGTGTATGTGAGTGTGTGTGTTTGTTTCTGTTTTGTTTTGGTGTGTGTGTGTGTGTGTGTGTGTGTGTGTGTGTGTGTGTGTGAGGGAGAGAGAGAGAATGGCTGGGGGAAGAGAGGTGGTCAGCGCATCAGTACTGATGTGCTCGCGACACTCATAAAAATGGAAATATATAACTAGATAAACAGATTAGAAATAAGTGAAAAGGGGAATGAATAAATGAACAAATTGGTTATTTTGTTTATTGCTTTACTGGGATTCAAGTAGTACACAAATACGACATATTTCTTTGTTGTTGTTGGGGGTTTTTTATATACATTTAAAAAATGTAAAGATACAGATGCCACGTATACATAAATCAGATTCAAGGAAATCCGATTCATAGCTGAAACCCCGGCAGTAGCATGCACACTCTGACAATTAGGTATGAAACGGGTAGACGGCACCCGTCTGCAGCACAAAGAGCCCAGCAGGGTAGCGGCTGGCGTGGTACCCCATCCTGTTGCACCCACCGCTTCCGCACGTGCCACACGTCCGCCACCGACCCTGGGTACTGCAAGGGTAAGCGGTGAAGTGACTGCTGCTGCGGTTGATGCTGGCTGTGAAGTACTCGTATGCCTTATTGTGGCTGCAGAACAATTCTGCAATCAAAGGGGTGACTGTGATATCAGAGTGGTGTCCCCTCCCTGTCCCTACGTTGTTCTGATTCATCATCCTTGTTACAGTTTGGGCTTATCGATGACACCCATGTTTGGTAATATTGTGGGCGTAACTCTGTGTGTGTGTGTGTGTGTGTCTGAGTGTGTGTGTGTGTGTGTGTGTGTGTGTGTGTGTGTGTGTGTTTCTTTTAACTTTTCTTTCATTTCATGTCTTTTAACACAATGTATTTTTTAGACAAATCTCAGA